>JAGVVM010019468.1:0-39512 GCA_019149425.1 Psidium friedrichsthalianum
AGTTTTATTAGACACTCTGATAGATGTAACCTAAGAATGTGGCCAAAATGTCCAAAAATACTATTACATAAATATGTTTATCATTTCTTTTCTATGATTTGGTTTGACGAGAGAGAGAAGTGATTGCAAGGGCTAGGGAGCCCGAACAAGAAGTAACTTTTAGCTGGTCTTTAGAATGGCAAAAGTGGTAGGGATAAATCAAATTGTGCACAATAAAATGAGAGCAATTCTGGATCTTATATGCGCTTTTTGATGTAAAAACAAATTTTGCATTTGAATTTCAATGTTAAGCGTACTTAGTTGAGAGCACTATTAAGATAAGTAACCTCTTGGAAAGTGCTTATCTATATGCCAAAAAACAAAACTGTGTGAGCCAAAATGAACAATATCTCGAGCTAGTTAATCCAACAATGTCACATTCTCTCTCTCTGTCTTGGTTGCCACTGTCAACAAGGGCTCAGCAGTGTTAAGGATGGTGAAAATTGATGAGACATAGATGAGGATCGTCAAGAACCTAAACCTTGCTCTAGACTCTGGAAACCGACCATTTGTTTTGTGTGGATCTTTAAGGTTGGCAACCTTTGTTTTTGTTTGGCTTCAATATGAGGCCGTGATGGCAGGAAGTTTCAGGGTCAAGGGTGGTGGCGACGAGGCGAAGATAGAGTTAGGAGGAGAGAGAAGAATGAGGCCATTGAAGAAGATGTGGCCATCGTGGTCGATGGCATGGGTGCAGAAGGCAAACCAGGGTGCAGAAGGCAAACCAGGTGAAGAGGACGCCTGGCGATGGTCACCCTTGTCGTTGGCCGTAGCTCATCTTGGCCAGAGGCTGCGGAACGGAGGGACCCGACGGTGACACGTCCCCCTGCTCTCGGTGATATTTTACTAGTTCTTTCCCCTGTACGTGTTGAGTTTGTAGGGTATAAACATTTATCATCCTACCTATCGCCCCGTAATGGATAACTTAATAGATTTGACATACTAGCTACCATTCTCCAGCATCTTGAACAGCTGAAATAAAGGAATTTGCAGCAATCTAGTTGAGTTGCAACCCTAGCATTTTCAGTCCCCTTTTACTAATGACAATAGTAAAATGTGAATCGGACTGCAGCTCAACCGTGCTCGCGCTAATTCCTCATTCACCTAGTTCTTAGACAGCTGATGAACATTTCTAGTAAATACCTAATACCTACGTTGAAAAAAGAAACACCTCTTTTCACCAAATCCCAACTTACATCTCTATCATCTTTCAAGATTTGACGACATTGTCGCTTTAGCGGCTGACACTGACGAGGATAACCTCCAACAAAGGTCAAAAGGAAAAGAAAGCACCTTCCGCTCATAATTGAACTGTGAAGCCAATCAATAAAGTCTAACCACTGACAACTGCAATCACAAAAATGCAAGTAACAAAAGAGGATTCAAAGAGTTTATTACACCAAGACATACTAGAAAACCCCATCCTACGTGAAAGGGAACAATCCATGGCCATATATACTTCAAATTACAAAGTAGCTATAAGCACTCTCTAAGAGCAAACATGGTAGAACAATGAATACAAGCCCACTCGGTATAGATCTTCAATGTGTGCATTCGCTCTTTTTAGGGTTCTAAGATGATGTGAGAAGAGCTCTCCAACTAGGAAAACACATTGTAAAGCCATGAGCTAAAATACAACAAATACGTTCACAAGCATTCAATAAGAAACACGGCCCTAACACATTTGACATGATGTCATTTCAAGACATATAACGATAGTATTAATGAGATCGAAGAGGGCGAATGACCGACTGACTCTTCTAATTACATCAAAGAAGACAATCGTGATCCACAAATATCATATCTTACATGCTTCTTATGTAGCGAATAGAACATTGTTGTTAGGATTGACGCACAATTAAGTGGAAGTAAAATGTAAAGTGAAAAAGAGAAATTGAGATACTAGATTTTATCCTGGTTCATCCTTAAACTGGGGTTATGTCTAATAGAGGATTTTACTATAATAAGCATCTCGCACCTCTCATTACATTTTTCAATTACAAAAGAAAGTAAAAGTTTTCTGATGTTTAGGGGGGGCACATGCTTTCCTTTTGCATGGAAATATGAATCATACCCCAACAATTGTGAAATAGAAATATGAAAATGAGCCATTCATCTCCCCACAGGATAATGAGTGATTCTGCAGCAAATTCGAAACACATGATTCACGTGGTAAGTGTACACATGATTTATTTTTATTTGATCAGTTCAATGGAGCGGGAACCTCTTAATTTTTAATTAACACAACGGATCATGCAAAGCTGTGCCGTAAGGATGAGGTCCTTTCCTCTTTCTCCTATATAAAGAGGGCGCAAGCTAGCTATCACCATTCACCGAGTACCAGCGAACACACTGTAGAAAGTAACCTATCTTTTACTTTTTCTCTCAGAAAAGAAGGCAATGGCAGTGAGAGGGAAGATGGAGGTGGAGGTCGATCTCAAGTCATCGGCCGATCAGTTCTACAGCTTCTTCCGGAACACCCCGCACCACCTTCCCAAAGCCTGCACCGATCTGCACGCCGGGGAGATTCATGAGGTGAATGGGTCTCTGCGGGCTCCGTTAGGAAGTGGACTTACTCAGTTGGTAAGTAAGTAAATTTCAACGAAACTTGAGGATTTGGACGTAAGCAACAATAGAAGCATATACAAAAGGAAAAGATGAAGATTCATTTTTTACTCGCTTTTTTTTTTCCCCTTCCTTCCATTTTTCATGTTGGGGTGTGGAATTTGTGCAGAGGGGAAAAAGGAGACATTCAAGGAGAAGATTGACTTTGACGACGGGAATAAGGCTGTAATCCACGTCGGTGTCGAAGGCGATGTGTTCAAGTATTACAAGAGCTACAAGGCCATCTGGCAGGCGGTCCACAGGATGGCGGACGGGACGTCGCCAAGATGATCATCGAGTACGAGAAGTTGGGTGAGAGCATGCCGCACCCGGTCAACTATTTGGACTTCATGGCTAATATGACCAAGGACATTGACGCTCACCTTGTCAAGGCCTAAGCCAGCGAAGAAAGAGGGAAAAAGAAGTGTGATGTGTGCTTGTGTTTTGAATATCCAAATAAACCAGCATAAATAAGTAGGGAGTGATCGACTGATCGGCACCACTCAGTGCTGAACTCCCTCGTCTGTTTTAGTGTCTCTCTCCCTCTCTTGAATTCACTCTCTCTTTTGTTTGTGATTATCGATTACGTGGTTTAAACTTTCTCTTTTATTTGTGATTATTGACTATAAGCATTTCAATTGTCTAACTAATTTTTTTTTCTTGGGGTCAGATAGCCAAAGTTAAGATAGGATGAATTTTTTTGAATAATCACAGAAGTTCAAGTGAAGCTGTTATTTGACCAAGACTCTCCTAACCTTGGACGTGACTAGTGTTATCACCTAAAGGGGATGAATAGGTGATTATCGAGCTTGTTCAAAAATAAGGCGGAATTAAAACAAATAAGCTTAGAATCTAATCAAAAACAAGATCTGATATGACATTAGAGTCTGTCTATACACAATTCAACTATCAAATATAATATAGAGAGAGTTTAAGGGTAGAGAATCTACACAAAGAGTTTATAGTGGTTTGACTTAGATTAAGCTTATGTCCACGTCTTCAAGCTAGCATTCCGTTAGTGAATAGCTTAAAAGTTACAACTCGGTGATGATTCTTGAGTCAATAGACTTCCCTATCTAATACTCACTCACTTTGAACAAGAACTTCTAAGTATTAGAGCGTTTGGATCAAGAATGAATAAAAATAGTGAAGCTTTCTTGAACTTTGGAATTTTGATTGTGGATCCTCGTACTCTCTTTAGTCTTGAAGCATCCTTTTATACTTATCCACCTTCAAACTAGCCGTTGCAAAGTCTTTGACAACTCTCCAATCGACCCATTGGATGAGATTGCATAACAAGGGCTTCGTAGCTATTGAGAAATAAGATTAGAATCTCCAGTTGATCCGATCACTCATAAAATCAACATATGGGTTTCCAAAAATAGAATTCTTCTTTAGTAATAAATCCTCTTATTCCTCAATCCATGTCCTTGGTAGATATACAATAATCTTCTTGATTGAAAATTTTCAAGAATGAATCTAACACTATTTGCTATCCATTGCGATAATATATAATATCTTTCAAGCTCTCTCAGAGTCTCTGAGCACTCCTCGAGTAAGATCACATCCTATAAAATCATTCCTTAATATTTGAATGTATTATGGATAATCTGTAAAAGAGTATTTCATTGCATTAACTCGGAGTCTAGAGATCACAAATTATTTTGCCAACTAATTAGAGGTTTATCCCAACAACCTTAAACTACAAATTAATTAGGGGTTTATCCTAACAACCTTCTGATGGACTCTATCCATATGATCTATCACAATGATCAGTCCAAAGAGTACTTATCCAAACGTTTCTCCATTACAATTTTAGGAAACTGATCGAATGAAATAAGATGTTATATTATGTCTCAAGTTTGGGTCATTTACAAAACTCAATCCGGTTGGATAAAACCAAGTTTGACCGCAAAATGAATTAAAGAGGTGGACTGTAGTAAATTCAGTTTGGTCGAACGTGTAAAAGGAAGTGGGCACTACAAGACAGAGATATCATTTTACTTATTTTATGAATTTTCTTGTGGGCCACAGGAAAGGTTGACAGAAAAATTAAAGGGAACCCTAATAGCTCTCAATCCCTCCAGTAGCCGCACAGTAAAGGGAGAGGAGAAATGGTTGTGCCGTTTTCTCATGGTCTTGACATGACCACTCAACGAAGAAGCCATAATGAAGAGGTTTCTTGAGCAAAAAATGGAAGCCGCATATGAATAGTGAAGGTCAGTGTAACTCCTTTCTTCAAGGCCGACCGGTGAGTCTTCTTTGAGTCTCTCTTGGCCGTGATGGATACCCATGGATTTGTGTCGTGAGTTTTAACTTCCTTTTGAGTTGTTTATTATTGTAAACACTTGAGATTTGAATTTAATCTACGTTTAGAAAATACTCGAGACTATGAACGATTTGTAAAATTGATTCTTTGATTATTAATGAATTATTTGTGGCTGGTTTCTATCCGTAAATGTAGGTTTCGACATTCGAACTGAACCACGTACATTGACGGTGTCCTTTTAATGTTCCTCATTTAATTTTTCTGATGCTCTCGCATTACAAATATATGTTAATGCGAGAGCATCAGAAAAATTAAATGAGGAACATTAAAAGGACACCGTCAATGTACGTGGTTCAGTTCGAATGTCGAAACCTACATTTACGGATAGAACCAGCCACAAATAATTCATTAATAATCAAAGAATCAATTTTACAAATCGTTCATAGTCTCGAGTATTTTTCTAAACGTAGATTAAATTCAATCTCAAGTGTTTACAATAATAAACAACTCAAAAGGAAGTTAAAACTCACGACACAAATCCATGGGTATCCATCACGGCCAAGAGAGACTCAAAGAAGACTCACCGGTCGGCCTTGAAGAAAGGAGTTACACTGACCTTCACTATTCATATGCGGCTTCCATTTTTTGCTCAAGAAACCTCTTCATTATGGCTTCTTCGTTGAGTGGTCATGTCAAGACCATGAGAAAACGGCACAACCATTTCTCCTCTCCCTTTACTGTGCGGCTACTGGAGGGATTGAGAGCTATTAGGGTTCCCTTTAATTTTTCTGTCAACCTTTCCTGTGGCCCACAAGAAAATTCATAAAATAAGTAAATGATATCTCTGTCTTGTAGTGCCCACTTCCTTTTACACGTTCGACCAAACTGAATTTACTACAGTCCACCTCTTTAATTCATTTTGCGGTCAAACTTGGTTTTATCCAACCGGATTGAGTTTTGTAAATGACCCAAACTTGAGACATAATATAACATCTTATTTCATTTCGATCAGTTTCCTAAAATTGTAATGGAGAAACGTTTGGATAAGTACTCTTTGGACTGATCATTGTGATAGATCATATGGATAGAGTCCATCAGAAGGTTGTTAGGATAAACCCCTAATTAATTTTGTAGTTTAAGGTTGTTGGGATAAACCTCTAATTAGTTGGCAAAATAATTTGTGATCTCTAGACTCCGAGTTAATGCAATGAAATACTCTTTTACAGATTATCCATAATACATTCAAATATTAAGGAATGATTTTATAGGATGTGATCTTACTCGAGGAGTGCTCAGAGACTCTGAGAGAGCTTGAAAGATATTATATATTATCGCAATGGATAGCAAATAGTGTTAGATTCATTCTTGAAAATTTTCAATCAAGAAGATTATTGTATATCTACCAAGGACATGGATTGAGGAATAAGAGGATTTATTACTAAAGAAGAATTCTATTTTTGGAAACCCATATGTTGATTTTATGAGTGATCGGATCAACTGGAGATTCTAATCTTATTTCTCAATAGCTACGAAGCCCTTGTTATGCAATCTCATCCAATGGGTCGATTGGAGAGTTGTCAAAGACTTTGCAACGGCTAGTTTGAAGGTGGATAAGTATAAAAGGATGCTTCAAGACTAAAGAGAGTACGAGGATCCACAATCAAAATTCCAAAGTTCAAGAAAGCTTCACTATTTTTATTCATTCTTGATCCAAACGCTCTAATACTTAGAAGTTCTTGTTCAAAGTGAGTGAGTATTAGATAGGGAAGTCTATTGACTCAAGAATCATCACCGAGTTGTAACTTTTAAGCTATTCACTAACGGAATGCTAGCTTGAAGACGTGGACATAAGCTTAATCTAAGTCAAACCACTATAAACTCTTTGTGTAGATTCTCTACCCCTTAAACTCTCTCTATATTATATTTGATAGTTGAATTGTGTATAGACAGACTCTAATGTCATATCAGATCTTGTTTTTGATTAGATTCTAAGCTTATTTGTTTTAATTCCGCCTTATTTTTTGAACAAGCTCGATAATCACCTATTCATCCCCTTTAGGTGATAACACTAGTCACGTCCAAGGTTAGGAGAGTCTTGGTCAAATAACAGCTTCACTTGAACTTCTGTGATTATTCAAAAAAATTCATCCTATCTTAACTTTGGCTATCTGACCCCAAGAAAAAAAAAATTAGTTAGACAATTGAAATGCTTATAGTCAATAATCACAAATAAAAGAGAAAGTTTAAACCACGTAATCGATAATCACAAACAAAAGAGAGAGTGAATTCAAGAGAGGGAGAGAGACACTAAAACAGACGAGGGAGTTCAGCACTGAGTGGTGCCGATCAGTCGATCACTCCCTACTTATTTATGCTGGTTTATTTGGATATTCAAAACACAAGCACACATCACACTTCTTTTTCCCTCTTTCTTCGCTGGCTTAGGCCTTGACAAGGTGAGCGTCAATGTCCTTGGTCATATTAGCCATGAAGTCCAAATAGTTGACCGGGTGCGGCATGCTCTCACCCAACTTCTCGTACTCGATGATCATCTTGGCGACGTCCCGTCCGCCATCCCTGTGGACCGCCTGCCAGATGGCCTTGTAGCTCTTGTAATACTTGAACACATCGCCTTCGACACCGACGTGGATTACAGCCTTATTCCCGTCGTCAAAGTCAATCTTCTCCTTGAATGTCTCCTTTTTCCCCTCTGCACAAATTCCACACCCCAACATGAAAAATGGAAGGAAGGGGAAAAAAAAAAGCGAGTAAAAAATGAATCTTCATCTTTTCCTTTTGTATATGCTTCTATTGTTGCTTACGTCCAAATCCTCAAGTTTCGTTGAAATTTACTTACTTACCAACTGAGTAAGTCCACTTCCTAACGGAGCCCGCAGAGACCCATTCACCCTCATGAATCTCCCCGGCGTGCAGATCGGTGCAGGCTTTGGGAAGGTGGTGCGGGGTGTTCCGGAAGAAGCTGTAGAACTGATCGGCCGATGACTTGAGATCGACCTCCACCTCCATCTTCCCTCTCACTGCCATTGCCTTCTTTTCTGAGAGAAAAAGTAAAGATAGGTTACTTTCTACAGTGTGTTCGCTGGTACTCGGTGAATGGTGATAGCTAGCTTGCGCCCTCTTTATATAGGAGAAAGAGGAAAGGACCTCATCCTTACGGCACAGCTTTGCATGATCCGTTGTGTTAATTAAAAATTAAGAGGTTCCCGCTCCATTGAACTGATCAAATAAAAATAAATCATGTGTACACTTACCACGTGAATCATGTGTTTCGAATTTGCTGCAGAATCACTCATTATCCTGTGGGGAGATGAATGGCTCATTTTCATATTTCTATTTCACAATTGTTGGGGTATGATTCATATTTCCATGCAAAAGGAAAGCATGTGCCCCCCCTAAACATCAGAAAACTTTTACTTTCTTTTGTAATTGAAAAATGTAATGAGAGGTGCGAGATGCTTATTATAGTAAAATCCTCTATTAGACATAACCCCAGTTTAAGGATGAACCAGGATAAAATCTAGTATCTCAATTTCTCTTTTTCACTTTACATTTTACTTCCACTTAATTGTGCGTCAATCCTAACAACAATGTTCTATTCGCTACATAAGAAGCATGTAAGATATGATATTTGTGGATCACGATTGTCTTCTTTGATGTAATTAGAAGAGTCAGTCGGTCATTCGCCCTCTTCGATCTCATTAATACTATCGTTATATGTCTTGAAATGACATCATGTCAAATGTGTTAGGGCCGTGTTTCTTATTGAATGCTTGTGAACGTATTTGTTGTATTTTTAGCTCATGGCTTTACAATGTGTTTTCCTAGTTGGAGAGCTCTTCTCACATCATCTTAGAACCCTAAAAAGAGCGAATGCACACATTGAAGATCTATACCGAGTGGGCTTGTATTCATTGTTCTACCATGTTTGCTCTTAGAGAGTGCTTATAGCTACTTTGTAATTTGAAGTATATATGGCCATGGATTGTTCCCTTTCACGTAGGATGGGGTTTTCTAGTATGTCTTGGTGTAATAAACTCTTTGAATCCTCTTTTGTTACTTGCATTTTTGTGATTGCAGTTGTCAGTGGTTAGACTTTATTGATTGGCTTCACAGTTCAATTATGAGCGGAAGGTGCTTTCTTTTCCTTTTGACCTTTGTTGGAGGTTATCCTCGTCAGTGTCAGCCGCTAAAGCGACAATGTCGTCAAATCTTGAAAGATGATAGAGATGTAAGTTGGGATTTGGTGAAAAGAGGTGTTTCTTTTTTCAACGTAGGTATTAGGTATTTACTAGAAATGTTCATCAGCTGTCTAAGAACTAGGTGAATGAGGAATTAGCGCGAGCACGGTTGAGCTGCAGTCCGATTCACATTTTACTATTGTCATTAGTAAAAGGGGACTGAAAATGCTAGGGTTGCAACTCAACTAGATTGCTGCAAATTCCTTTATTTCAGCTGTTCAAGATGCTGGAGAATGGTAGCTAGTATGTCAAATCTATTAAGTTATCCATTACGGGGCGATAGGTAGGATGATAAATGTTTATACCCTACAAACTCAACACGTACAGGGGAAAGAACTAGTAAAATATCACCGAGAGCAGGGGGACGTGTCACCGTCGGGTCCCTCCGTTCCGCAGCCTCTGGCCAAGATGAGCTACGGCCAACGACAAGGGTGACCATCGCCAGGCGTCCTCTTCACCTGGTTTGCCTTCTGCACCCTGGTTTGCCTTCTGCACCCATGCCATCGACCACGATGGCCACATCTTCTTCAATGGCCTCATTCTTCTCTCTCCTCCTAACTCTATCTTCGCCTCGTCGCCACCACCCTTGACCCTGAAACTTCCTGCCATCACGGCCTCATATTGAAGCCAAACAAAAACAAAGGTTGCCAACCTTAAAGATCCACACAAAACAAATGGTCGGTTTCCAGAGTCTAGAGCAAGGTTTAGGTTCTTGACGATCCTCATCTATGTCTCATCAATTTTCACCATCCTTAACACTGCTGAGCCCTTGTTGACAGTGGCAACCAAGACAGAGAGAGAGAATGTGACATTGTTGGATTAACTAGCTCGAGATATTGTTCATTTTGGCTCACACAGTTTTGTTTTTTGGCATATAGATAAGCACTTTCCAAGAGGTTACTTATCTTAATAGTGCTCTCAACTAAGTACGCTTAACATTGAAATTCAAATGCAAAATTTGTTTTTACATCAAAAAGCGCATATAAGATCCAGAATTGCTCTCATTTTATTGTGCACAATTTGATTTATCCCTACCACTTTTGCCATTCTAAAGACCAGCTAAAAGTTACTTCTTGTTCGGGCTCCCTAGCCCTTGCAATCACTTCTCTCTCTCGTCAAACCAAATCATAGAAAAGAAATGATAAACATATTTATGTAATAGTATTTTTGGACATTTTGGCCACATTCTTAGGTTACATCTATCAGAGTGTCTAATAAAACTAAACTACTTCGTTAGCTAAAGGAAACGATCTTATAGCCATTATGCTATGCTAAAGGCGCTCTGCCCTTGCATATCCCATCAAACTTTGCCCTCCAATCATTTGCGAGAGAAACAGCTGGCTCCAGCCCAGCTAAGTCTCTTTAACTCACTTGGCTTGCCAGCTGAAGCCAACCGCAGATGGGGAAAAAGTAGATGAAAACTAACTACTAGGAAAATCACTCGTGATTTTTGAACTTTGACTTAATATACAATATGATTTTTGAACTTTAACCTAATATACAATATAATTTCTGAACTTATAATATATTCAATGTGATCTATGAACTATAGTTCAATTTGTAATGTAGTCATTGAACTTTTAATTTATTCAATGTGATGTCCAGATTTTTGGTACATATTCAATCTAGTCCCTGTGCTATAAGAAAATCTTCGATATTGTCCTTGAACTTAAATCAATGGAAAGGCAATATGAACATTTTCACATAGCTCGGGGACATGTTTCAAAAGTTTCGAGGCCACATTGAATAAATTAAAAATTCAAGGATCGTATTGCACATTGAATTAAAATTTATGGACCACATTAAATAAATTAAAAGTTTAGAAACTACATTGCACATTGAGCCAAGTTCATGGATCATTTGTGTTATTATCTCTTAGAGTTATTCATGTCGAGTTGAAGTATATTATATTCTCACGAACTCCCTTCGAGTAGGAGACCTACAATAAATCATGCGGAAGTACACATTGAAGGTAAATCTCCTTCCTAAATCTAGAGAAAGGCCCATTAACAGCACAAAATGAAAATACAAACACAGTCCATCATCTCTTCCATGGGCTTCTGAAACAAATAGAAGCCCATCATCGTCTTACACCTCATGTGCATCACAAAGTACCGAATGAAAGTGGCGAAGTGGTGGGTAGCTTCAATAGTGTGACTGAAGTCAAGAGTTTTGCTTTGTCTGCTGCTAAAGAATTAGAGAACAAAGACCAAGAGGGGGGCCAAAGTACACTACAACTAATGTAGCTCGCCGGAGTTGGGTCTGAAGCGAGCGCTTTTCAAAAAATTTAGCACTTACGTGATTGTATTGGAAGTTTTGGCATTGAAATGATCATTTTTCAAAAAATTCGACATTAAGTGATCGTTTTGAAAGTTTTGGCACAAAAAGTGAATGCCGTACACAAGTTTGGGCATTTATAATGTACTTAAGCCCCAAGAGGGGTATAGAAGACAAATCATGTAGGTTGAAACTCTCTTTCATTGGGAACTTCCCCAGCTTGAAGTTCACAATTAGATTACCAATTTGACTGATTAAATACTTTGAACCCCGTCGAGAAAATTTCAAAGAGAAATCATGTTAAGTGAACTCTGCGAGATGTTAATTAATTCTAATGTTGATTTGAGATTGTTGAAGTTATCAGCCAAAACACATGAGAGGCAGGTTATTTCTACTAGAATTGTAATGCCACAAAAAAGATCCTCCCAGATAGTGAGCCATCATAAACATGGAGTGTCTCGTCAGTTGCATTTCCAGTAATATAGCAGAAGAAGAACGCGGCAGAAATCTTTCACACGTGGAAAGAAAGACTCCATACTAGTCACATTGAAGAGAACCAGAGCCAAGAACAGATACTTCCAGCAAGCACCAGGCATTACCTGACAAGAATGTAGCAAGCTTCGCTTCATTTTGAGCAGGAATTTGAGTTTGCGGCACAACTCTTTAGAGCAGCAGGAGTGGAAATGATGCTGATTATCCAATTTGACACGACATCCTAACCTCGAAAGGTCAAAAGAATGGACTCCTTTGATAGCCTACTTATTCAAGATCACTCAAGTTTCACAAAGGAACTTTGCTGTGTCTAGACGAAACACAAAAAAGCACACTTCCGATGGAAAAGGAATCGATTGCTGAAAAAACTCGAGGAATATATGCCAATTGCAGCTGACTGAGGCAATCTGCCAGTCCCTTTGCTATAGACAGACAAGCAATCCTTATTAAGGTTGCCTTCGCATGAAGACCTCGGAACTGACATCTCAAGAAGCTCCTGAACATCCGAAATTCTTTGCTCTGCGCCACTGCCTGTATAAAACTGTTTCTGCAGTCGATATAGAACCAAGAGATTGAATAAGAGAAACCAGCCCTGTACACGTCCACTCACTAAGAAATATATTATGCCGAACGGGGATTGTATGATGATAGATAAAGGAAAGGGCAAAAAAAGGGAAGAAATTTGTCTCTTGTGCAGATGTGCTTCGTGAATGAAGTGGTGCCTCTTGGAACTTTCACAAGCAACGAAGACACGGACTCTAGAGTCAATAATATTACCACAATTCTGCAGCAACTTTTCTTCTAGTGTTTCTGAACTTGTGAGCCCAAACCGCAACTGAGTGCCGCTACAACTCCCGAGAAGTCCCTTGCCGAACCGGTCCACGTTCGGTTTGTGATCCATGAGGTCGTGTGCTTCAAAAATTTGGTAATCAATCCGCCGAAACAATCCTTATCTCAAAATATTTTCGAAATTCGTTACTTGAGTTGGTTGATTTGCACGTCTCGTTGAATATTATGCATATCTCGAGCATAGTGTGTCTATCTCAAATTGGAATATTTGATTGTCAAATTTGAAATATTCTGTATATCTAAAATTTATATTTTAAAGGGAGATTCTGCAATTATCACTTGCCTAAATTAGAGTAACCGTGATTTGATTGAGATATTTTTGGAGTCTGGTGATAATCTGGTTAATTCGAAAAAAAAAATGTTTTGAATATATCAAAAATACTCAAGATATCAAATCTTTTAAAAAAATATGACCGATTAGGAAAATTTCCTAATCCGCAACCATACGCATGGAAATAAATCTATCTATCGGGCTTTAGATAAAATTATTTCCATAACAGAATTTTTGAATTTTTAGAGTCAATATGTCGAGTTTCAGATCGAAACTTAATTCGAAAGCAATTGCGATAATCAACTTCAAACTAAAAAGATTTGCAATTTGAATTTAAGTTGATCCACAAAAATTGAAAATTGCAAAAAAAAATCCAGAAAATTCGAAAATCTTTATAAAAATCCTCATGGCTCATCTTTAATTCATCTCACAAAATCTCAATAATAATAATAATAAAAAGATATAGCAAGATATGGTTTTCATCATCTTATCAGCATTTGAGAACAAACTAGTGTGGGCAAGTGGACATGAACAATTTCATGAGGTCACGCCCATGAGCATGATCTGGCTACCATATTCCTCTAACAAGTAGCGTACTCCTTTAAAGTCTTGCCTTTCTTGTGCTAGATTCTCTCCAGATCCTCTTGAGTAATAGTCACATCCATATTAAATTTAAAATGTTTCACGAAAGCATTAGTCATCTCCTCTTAGGAATCCTTTCAATTGATTTGATGATTAGTACCACCTCATTGCGGTGTCCTTCAAGCTTGCCTGGAAGGTTTGGACCATCAAAAGTCCGTTGGCAACGTACTTGTTCGCAATGATCTATTGTTTATACTTGAGTCTAGGTGCCTAACAAATTTAAGATGCATATTGAGATGTATCGAAGGCTAATGAACAAGTATGTCGCCAACAGACCTCTGATGGTCCAAAGTCCATATCTTCCAAGCGAGCTTGAAGGATGCTCTGATGAGGTGGTACACTAACCACCAAATCAATTGAAAAGATTCTTGAAAGGAGGTAGCAATGCTTTCATGAAATATTTTAAATTTAATCTGGATGTGACTATTACTCGAGAGGATTGGAGAGAGCCAACCAGAAGAAAGGCAAGACTTTAAAGTAGTACGCCACTCGTTGGAGGAATATGGCTGCCCAAATCATGCCTGAGCCATCGGAGCTCGACCTCATGAAGTTGTTCATGTCCACTCTCCCTCTCCACAAATAGTTTGTTCTCGAATGCTGGTAAGATGATGAGATGTGATTTTAAAGAAACCATATATTGCTATATCTTTTATTATTATTATTTTCTGAGATTTTGTGAGATGAATTAAAGATGAGTCACGGGGGAATTTTTTAAAGATTTTCGAATTTCTTGGATTTTTTTTTGTAATTTTCGATTTTTATGGATGAACTTAAATTCAAATTGCAAATCTTTTTGTTTAAAGTTGATTATCGCGATTGTTTCCAAATTAAGTTTCGATATGAAGCCCGACAGATCGACTCTAAAAATTCGAAATACCGCTATGGAAATAATTCTATCTAAAGCTTGGTGGATAGACTTATTTTCATGTGTGCGGTTGTGGATTAGGAAATTTTCCTAATCGATCATATTTTTTTAAAGATTTTGATATCTTCATTATCTTGGATATATTCAAAAGATTTTTTTTTTCAAATTAATCAGATTATCACCAAGACTCCAAAAATATCTTAATCAAATCACAATTTCTCCAATTTAGGCGAGTGATAATTGCAAGATCTATTTTTTTTATATATTTTTAAAGTACCCCATTTAGATATGTAGAATATTTTAAATTTGACGATCCAATAATTCTGATCCAAGATAGACAATTATCCACAACATGCTTGAGATATCCAGAATATTCAACAAGCAACCAACTCAGGTAACGAACTTCAAAAATATTATGAGATAAGGATAGTGACCTGGTTTGGTGAATTGATTGCCAAATTTTTGAAGCACGCGAGCTCGTGAATCCCGAACCGAAACGTGGACCGGTTCGGCAAGGGACTTCACTCAGGACTTGTAGCGGCACTCAATTGCGTTTGGGCTCCAAGTTCAGAAACAGCAGGAGAAAAGTTGCTGCAGATTTGTGGCAATATTATTGACTTTGGAGCCCGTATCTCTGTTGCTTGAAAGCTCCAAAAGGCACCACTTCATTCACGTAGCACATCCTCACAAGAGACAAATTTTTCCCTTTTTTCTTTCCTTTTCCTTTTTTTGTTTTATCTTCAAGTACCGGAACAATTAGTGACTTGCTTTCTCAGACCTGTGCACGAGACAGAGGATTAAAGGCAAAAAATATGATTGATGGGAAAAGTTCCTATCTGCCTTCTTCTCCTTCTCGTGCGCCGACCGTCCCTTCGTTTGAGCCTGTGGCCGTCTCGTCTCAACTGGACAGAACGTGTGCTCCAGATGGTTTGGCGGTAGTGCAGCAAATCAGCAACATGCCCTCCTTGAAGCTCAGCCGGTGGAGCAAGATGGTGTGACCGCCAGGGAGGACTCGGCCATTAACACTTTTCTCTCTATTCACTCTCCCGATTTTTTTTTTTTACCTTATCTGGCCGTCTGAACAGCGAAGTGGCCCCCTTTCTTTTATAGGCGTCAGAAGATTGGGCTTGTGGATTGAAAACTAAATCCCCATGTTCATATACTCAAGCCCATCGCCGCCGGACCGATTTAAATGCAAGTGCAATGCAAATATCCTATACGAAACCAAAAATGCAAGTCCCTAAATTTTTTTTTTTTGTGCAATAAATGATTAAATAAAAAAAATCAAAATTTAGGTATTAATAATGATATGCTCAATATACTCTGTCCATGAAATGACAGCGCCCTAAGAGAGCCAATGCCAACCTTCTTCAAGCAACTTGTTTGTTAATCTGTTGACATAACTGCATCTGGAACTACTGAGGAAAAGCATAATCTACATGCGAAGAAACCACTGAATTTTCAAGCAGTCGCTTCTATGTACCAGTGGAAAAATAAGAAATCGTGACATCGACGCATGGCCAGAGTGTCCCTAATCGACTGCCTCAAATTTCCTCGAACCAAATGACTCCAACTACTTTATGCAGGATCATGCCGACCTTACGCTCTAGTCCCTCGATGGGTTCCGCTAGTAAAATCCTTCTTTGGTCTGAATTCACTTAATCGCGGTCATGTGTGACCAAGGAGTGTTGTCTTATATCACCACTCGACCAACTCATCGTTTCATGAGTAAAATCGACACATATATTCAGCATTTCCAATTAATTCAACTAAATACAGATTCAATTTCATATATTCAGCATTTCCAACTCAATCAGTGGTGAAATGAAGAGCCTCAAAAATAAATTTCTATCAGCTAGTATCAGTATCACAACATGTTTGTTTGAGAATGTCTACACTTTTCGAGCAAGGGTCCTCTGCTTTGTCGCATGCTGAACAACCTTTTCCTCCACAGGAAGGCCTTTTCGCCGTCTCATGGCATCAATCAGCTTTCTCGCTGTATTCGGAAGCACGCTAGAGCCATCTCCGAACTCCTCAATTTCCTCTTCAGTTTTGGGCACAAAGAAAGGATCCTCTGGAAGCGCCTCCCAGTGACTAAGTACAAGCAGAGCACTAGCGGCTCCACCTGTCCATCTCCTCAGCTCATCGGCGAAACCAAAACTTTCAGCAACTGGCACATATGCATGGACCGTGAATAACGATGACCCTTCCTGCATTTCCTCCTTCAGAACATGAGCCCTTCTCCTACCCAAAACAGCATACAGTGATCCCAAGTTTTCAGTTGGAGTGTTTAGCTCGCAGAAATACATGGCTTCAACAAGTCGGGGTTTATTTCGGAGAACTGCTGCTCTACAGGCTTCTTTGACTGTCGCCATAACTTGCCCAGTGAAGATGCCATGCTGCTCAGGCTGTTGATTATTTTCAGGTTCATCAGATTTGCCCGCCAAAGGAGAAATATAGGCCTCAACAACAAAAGCTAATCCCCACATTGGTTCATCACACAAAGGGCCAGATGATGCAGCCAGTTGAAAGCCAGATACAATGCCACTCTCAAGACTCTTTGCTTCATCGTACAATTCTTGATTGGATTCAACAAATTGCTGTGCAGCTATGTCATCACAATCAGCAGTATCCAGAAAACCTAATCTCTCAGATACATAGGCCGATCCTCGAACGAGAACAGCTTTGTCAGAAATCATTTTCTTGGAGTCTGGCGTGAAGAGTATATTTGGACCGACATGCCTAGGCCCAAGTGACCAAATTCTCCTAAGGAACTTAAGCCACTTTGCTCTACATTTATCAGCGCGATCCTTGTCATTCTCGGCCGCTGAGCTGATCTCAATTTCTATGGCATCTATGATACGTTTCTTAAGTGCTTCAGTTGGATTCTCCTCTTCCTTAATTCCTGATTGCTGTGTTTCCACTATTTTACTGCTCGGTCCTTGCTTGCCACCTATAACATCCCCAAGGAGGTCAGCACTCTCGTCAAGCACCTTAGTCAGTGCAGGTGGCAGTTTCATGACTTGCACTCGGATATTACACCTTCCATTTGGCGTAGTCTTCTCAACATAATCTAAGCTCTTAGATAATGACTTCAGGTTTTCTAGTAAATTGGATTGATCGCCCTCAATAGTCTCTTTATAGGAAACGAGGGGTGGTGAGACCTCTAATCTTACCTTGGCGAACCTCTCCTTCAAATCCTTTATGCACCTCTCTAGATGAACCTCTCCTGCAGCAGAAAGCACATGTTCACCTCTACCAGAAACACTGACTTCCACAAATGGATCTGCTCGGTTCAGAAGCTTCAGTCCTCTCGTAAGGGCACCCATATCTGCTGGGTCAGACGGCTCAATTGCCACTCGGAGGGTTGGAGCAACTTGGAAAGCCATGCTTGAGAAAGGCCAACAGTTCATAGTCGATGAAAGGGTTGCACTTTTCAGTATATGCTGACCAAGGCCACGGATGGCTACGATATTCCCTGCCTTTGCAGAAGAAACGGGTTTTAAGCCTTGACCCATCATCAAGTACAAGGAATGCAAGTCAGCTACCTGCACATGCTTTTGCATCGAATCTCCCTTGAGGGGATCATACAAAGCTGAAATCACAAAAACTCTCTGCCCTGAAGAAAACACTCCACTAAAAATCCTAGCAAACGCAAGAAAGCACTCATCTGATTCTCCACTTGGACCTTCATCATTTGAATTGTTCAACACCTCCCCTTGTGGACCTCTTTGAGGCAGCATTTTCACCGGGATAGCAAACATCTTGGATACAAAAGCAACACATGGTGCGTCAGGACTACCATTACAATTCTCAACAGATCTTCTAACAATCTCCGCCTCTGCTAGCATGTCTGAGTCAACTCCACTCTCTAAAACTTCTCTCTTCGGAAGCAATCGTGAGATGCGAAATGATTGCGCAGCAATTGGATCCGGCATACACCTAACGACCATGGATAAAATTGCATCAGAAAGAGGAAGCCAGCGGCTCATTATAGCTTGCAGCACTACTTTCGGATCCTTATTCTGGAGCTCCCGAGGTGGTATGGATAAATTAAACGATTTGATGAGCTTCACAAGCATCTCTTTCTCCCCATCAGGTTCTAGAGCTGCCTCGTAAACCTTCCAAAGTGGCTCCAGCACAAACTGGACAAACATGGGTTTAGCCTTATTGCTTCCTCCACCTAGTGCCTTCTTGCCCACTATCATCTTCGTTTTGTTGTTGTAGTACCTCGGACCCCAAAACGCTTTCTGCAGCGTAGCTGCACTGGCTCCGAGCTTCGATGCATAAAACTCAGCAAACTCGTTAATACTAAAGCCCCACCCGTCTAATGCACACACAAATGCCACATTCCCTTTCTGGGGTTGAAAGGTGTCTTCCTCATCATCTTCGATCAACTGCAGATTCTCGTCATCGACCTCGCCATCCGCAGTACCCGCGAGCATAGAGTCCACGTCTGACAAGTACTTCTCCGACTTATAAGCGCTCACGATCCCATTAACCTCGTGGACTATCCTCAACAACCTGTTATAAGCCTCCACAGGGCTCAACTTCAGCTCGCAAATCAACCTATCAATTTTGTTGAGCACCAAGCAAGGAGTGAGCTTTTCGATCCAAGCTTGGCGCAACACGGCATGGGTTTGAATGTGGACGCCCTCTACGGCATCCACCAACACTAACGCCCCATCGCTCAATCGAGCGGCGGTGGACACTTCGCTACAGAAGTCCATGTGACCAGGGGAGTCTATGAGATTAATCGAGTAGTCCTTGTAGTTGAGAGCAATCGAAGAGCTCTTCATCGTAATAGCACGCCTCTGTTCCTCGTCTAAAAAATCCATGAACCGAAGCTTACCTGCGAGTTTCGGGTGGAGCAATCCGCCGCCACAGGACGCGATCAAGTGGTCGGCGAGGGTGGTCTTGCCGTGATCGACATGAGCGAGGATGCATATGTTCCGGACCCTCTTGGCATCATCAGAATCACCCATCTTTTCTGCTTGCCCTCCAGTCATTTTAGAATCAAGACGAACTCCGGCAAGTTCGAGAATGAAGCCAAGACGAGTCGGCACGTCCAGCGGCGAGCTTTAGCGGCGGTTTCGAGGAGATGAAGCTGGCGGCGGCGGAGGATCGAACTGATTTGATTTGGTTGGGCTACTGCTTCTTCGGTTGCGTGAATCATCGGAATTTTGGGTTTTTGGGGCATTGAGGACGAAGGAGAAAACAGTAAATGTCGCTCGTTAATTATAGAAGCTTCCCCCCCCCCCCCCCCCCCCCACCCCACCCACACACACACACACACACAACCTTTAGAATTTAGGTAATAACGATTTGTTTTATAATGAATCACAAATATTATATCCAATGGAAAATTTCGAAATAAGAGCTTAAAGTATCCTCATTTTCTTAACAAGAACATGAACTGGACCCATTTTAAAGAAGAGCCTGAAATGTCCTCAATGTTTAGAAAAATGATCTAACAAGTGATGTTTTCGTCATTTTATATTTTTTCATTTTTCCTTTTATTTTTTCCATACTTTTCACCAATGGTTAATCTCAAATGATGACCGCCCACCGACGAGGGCTTGGTGAGGCAATCACAAGCCTCACCTAGGCAAGGGTCGGGCACACTTGAGTGAGGCGAGTCCTCCCCCTCCCCTACCATAGGGGAGGGCGGCCCTCACCAAATCTAGGCTAAGTTCACCTCGCTTGTGGCCAGGGAGGACATGGGTGAGGTTGCCAACTGCCTGCAAGCCATCGCTGGCCCGAACAAAGAGAAAAAAGAAATAGCAAAAATGAAATGAAAGAAGAGAAAATTAAAAATTAAATGACGAAAATATCTTTAGTCAGGGCTTTCTTTTAAAACAATGAGGTTATTTCATACCCCTATTTAAAATAACATCCACTTCGAGCATTTTTTTAAGAAAACGATAACGCTTTAAGCCTTTATTTAAAATTTTCCTTTCATTAATTGTAGAACCTTTAAAATGTAATATAAAGATTTTCTGTGAAAGAATCACAAATAAAACGTAATAAATTTGGATTGAAGAAATCATTTCACAGGGATTATAGAACTATCAAGAGTCAGGTACTTTTTAGGGCTCGTGTATTTTGTTCTTGACAAAAAAAAAAGTCCTTTATTTCTTTTTAAAAAATGCCAAGAATTCTTGGAAATTATAAGTTTTTTCTTTCAACTCACTAAATTAAATGAAAGAAAGCATGCTCCTCAAATAATTTTAATGTTAGTGTGTGTAGAAACGGCACACGGATGGAGAATGAAATGCCAAGTTTGACAATTGCAAATCGAGAATTAAATGATTCATGATGAGATTTGCAGTAAATCTAAAATTAGTATTCGATGCATATATAAAAAAACTAAACGAATATCACATCATATCATTAGACGAATTGTACAATGCACAGAACTTAAGAAATTATTCTCTTACTTTAACGATGTCATGAAATTTAATTATAATATTTTGATTATAGTCCTTTTTGTATGAACAATATCAGTAATTTGATTTGATATTTTCTTTTACCTAATCCACATATTTTTATATGATGTAATCGGTGCCGTTTTAACATATATCTACTGTATTTTATGTGCATATGTTATCTTTAATATTTTTGTTCTATTTTTGTTCTTCTTCTTTCTTTTTTTTTCAAAGAATATCATATGCAACACTTTCATATCAGCTTAAATGCTCTCATCAACTGAAAATGAGGAAACAAAATAAAAAAATTAAAAAATTAGAAATAATTAAAAAGAAATAGAATGCAAAGTTGTGTATGGAGGAAAGAGAACGGAAAATAAAAAAGAAAACCATTTTCCTCACTTTTGAATGTGTTTTTTTACATCGCCAGGAATGTTTTCCTTGACTAAATCTCAAGGTCGAGTGCTTCAACCCTGCCCAGCCCCCCCCCCCCCCCCCCCCCCGGGGGACTTCATGCTTCTTATGTGTTTATTTTCAAAGAACTATTTCTTCTTCAAATTCCTCGCATCGATTTTTTCTTTTTCTTTTTAAGTTTTGGTAGTTAAAATTATATTTTTTTCATAAAATACGCATAAAAATCAATTTTTTTGGGGGTCCAAACAAAAAAATCATGTTGAAAAGATTGACAGCGATGAATTTCTCTATGAGCTTACTAGCCCATTTTAACCTACACTACCATAAAAATTGGCCCTACCGAAGAGTTTGACGCCATTTTCAGGGGCCAGGTTGCAGACCCTTTTGAAGATCATAGTCCATTCATTCTTGATTCCCCATGCCCACGTCCAAACTCCATTTGGAAAACCCGTTCGGGTCCAACCTATTTCATGTTCTTCAACGTTCTTGATTTAAAAGTCAGACCGACCGATCGATCGACCTACATGTATGCGTCAACGGCTGCAGCCGCCCTCGCAGATCTCGAATGCCAAATCCCCTCCATAGCACAAATCCACCTACAAGAGCTCTCTTGAAGGTGTGCGTCCCTTGGTGGCCATGTACCTGAACCGGCAACGTCCGCACCCCCTTGGCGTGAGCCCGACAAGGGACGGCAGACTCCACCGTATTCAGGTGGTGCGACAATAGCTCGACTGCTCCTTCTCTCTCTATTTTAAATTTTTCTTTTTTGTTTCCTTCTTGTTCAAATGTCCTGCTGCATATTTCACGAACTATTTGTTTTGATATAATTGTTCTAAGATTTTAAATAGCCTCCTATGATGCTGATGTCGCGACTCTTGCCACATCGCTTAGCAGATTTGTATTACGCGAACACATCTCCTTCAATGCCAACCCGAATCGCAAGTCTTGTTCTCGTCGTCATATTCAAAAGAACAAACTTTGTATCCATATACCAAATTGGGTCTAGCGGCTTTTGATTGAAGCTAGTCTGTAGTGTTATTGGTATATGTTTCACGTGAGACCCATCAAATCTGATCACATACGTAGTCTGGAGTTTACATCCATCAAATGTAAGTGAGAATGCAAGCATGACTTTATGCATCTTTGTTGAGAGACGACGGATTGGACTTTCCAACTTACAATCTTTAGCCCCTGTTCAGTTACGGATGACATGTGATATGGAAAATGAAAGTTCAGGACTGAATTGCACAAATTTAAAAAGCTTTAGAAACTGCTAATACCTTTATTCCTTACGAAAATAATCCTCGAACTTTTCAGGCCCAGCCCGCGCAAAAGACTGAGCCTGGATTTTTTGTCCAGGCCAACCCAACGGGCCTAAAAGTTGCGACAGAGCGGCGGGCCTGGGCAGGCCCACGAGGTCTATCATCAATAACAGGTTGTCAGCACCGTCGCTTGCTCTTTCTCTGCACACAATCTTGCTCCTTCCTTCACTTTCAAACCAGGCGTGAGCATTCAACGAGATCAAGAACTGATGTGATTCATTTGCCCAACCTATCTAGGCTAGAAGCTACACGGGAAGAACCTAGCTTGTGGTGCCCAAGATGGAGCGAAGAGGGCACCTGCAGTGCAGAAACCCAGACGGTTTACATGATTCCAACTGCTAGAAGATACAACAGATAAACATGGACATCACTGTCGAAACAGGCGCGAATACGACCCTCCCATTAATCAACCCAGTCAATAATACATAGGGCCGTGTTGGGGACGGTTGCTATTCAATTTACATTGGTGATGGATGATCGAAAAGTTAGCAGCAATTGGGTGAACAATGGACTTGCACGCAGGCCTGCCCTCGTGGGTCCTCCTCTTTTTAAGAGCCCTCGGCTTCCTCATTCATGATGGACTGAGCCAATGATATGATGCAGCAAGAAGCGAGGAAGACGCGCTCGCGAGGAGTCGGCCCGGAGAATTGAAACCAGCTGGATCGAGAAGCGAAGGCGGAGTCGGGGGCATCGACGTGGCGGTGGGTGAGAGCAGTAAACCCCGCTTCATTATCGTGCATATAAGTTGATGATGCGAGAGAGACAGAGACGCAGAGAGAGAGGGTAGTTGCGCTCTCTTCATCGCTCACATTGGACACCCCACTTAAGAGGAGGAGCATTAAAAGTAAGCAGATTCCGCTGTAATGGCTCCATGAAGCAGACATTCATTTCGTGTGGGAACAAGCTCCATCTTCTCTTACCCAGGAACGATGTCTGCTCTCTTCCCCAACAGAATCTTTTGGACGATCGAAGATTTATGTTACGAGGGTAAAAAAAAAAAAAAAATCATATAACGCACCTCCCTCTCTCTCTCTCCCTCTCTCTCTGAGCTATTATAAGTTAGGGTTTTAATGAGGGTTCGTTTGACTGAAGCTGATTCCAACGAAGTTGCCATGGAGGCCGCTCTTGTTTAATTTGTCTGTAGATCTCTCCTCGGAAGGATGGACAGAACAGGAGTGCTGTCTGAAAGCGACATTGAGACTGCCACACTTATTTTTGTTTTTCCTATCCAACCGACGTGTGTAAGGACGCTACGCTACGATATATCCTGATCGCAGAAGAGAGCGTATGACCCGTAGATGCGTTGTTTTCCTTAAGGATGTTTTATTTGATGACAAGGATCTTAATTACGATGGAGTGGCACCCTCAAAATTCATTAGAGACGTCTTAACGTCGGCCCCGCTCATCATAAAAGTTTAGCAGATTGGTGGGGGCCGTGGGGCCATCTTCAACTCTCTCTTTTTTCCCTCAGCATATTTTCCTAAAATAAAGATGAATAAACGAAAATATTTTCAAAATCCACAATATGTTCATCTGTATATCATTGTTAGTAATAAAAATATTTTTTAATCAATTAATTATTTCAAGTGATATACGGGACTCTTTTTAAGGAAAAAAAAGAAGAAACTAAATATATTCGTCAACTATGTAAGGCATCATACAGTTATTGATGTTTTTTCGTGTGAAGTCATGCTGGGATATAAGTTTACAAAAACAATAGATTTTACCCTTATCCATCTCGATCGGAACCATTCGTGTTAATCATTAATTTTTACGACTTTCATCATCATTTTTTTTCTTGAATTCAACCCTCGTGGGCCAACTGGGTCCTCGTCGGCCACAATGAAAAAAGAAAAAAAATATATCTAAAAATTGTAAGATTTATCCATGTCAGTGCCAATCGTGCCATATATGACAGGCTGGCGTTCATATTGGCAATTTTCGAATAAAATTGGCCGAAAGCATTATATTGGCACAAATACAAAAAGTTTAGGACTAAATTATTTTAATTAAAAGATAAAAAATTGAATTAGCACCGTTGCAATAGGTTTACGACTTTTTTGGTACCTCTCCTAAGCAAGCAATATCTATCTTGTGGATGAAAAGATGGATGGACATCCCGTAATTTGAATCATTTGTACATTAAGTTTCGAAACTCTTCGATTAACAGACCCTTAGTACTGCTCAAAACTGATAAATCTAATTTTCGTTAATCCATTACTGACAAAAAAAAAAGAAGAAAGAAATTAGCGCTTCGTTGTATCGTGTGCAGGACTACATTTTATGGTAGTTTTGAAACGACAATGAGTCTTTTGAACCAAAAAAAAAACTACAATGAATCAACTCGCTTCTTTTTTTTTTTTTTATAACCGGGGTGTCCAGCCGTGACGAGCTTACGCTCAAACGACGGCGACCGAAATCCCCGGGGAAAGGAACCACCACGGAGCTCCGGGTAAGACACCTGACAGGATCGTGCTTTCCACGTGAGCCTATTCGCTCGAGTCGAGACTCGAACTTTCGACCTGCAGCCGTGTAATCACCCAATCACTGGCCACAAGCCGGTGAATCAACTCGCTTCTTGTGCTCTAAATTACTCAATTTAACATAATCGCTTGCTTTGAACGGTGAATTTTGAGTTTCCACTTCCAGAAAGCACATTTAATAAGGCTTCCTGAGGAGATGAACCTTGAGAAAGCGTGCTGGCACCAGCAAAACCAGGCCCGAAATTTCCGTGGGCATTGAAGTCAAAAGGGCAGAGACAGGGATAAGAGGGTGGGGTATGCTGTGGTCACCCCTCTGGGAATAATCAAAGTATGGCCCAATCCAGGTTGGCCAATCGTGTTCCCCCAGCTCGCCCCGCCGTAGCTCCTGAGCAGGTTGAAGCTTGGGTTCGGACGGGTGCACGAGACCTTTGTTCTACTGGACCACACGCCCTCCTTCCTTGGTGGCCTCATTGATGATTTGGATCCTTATAATGTTCTTTTTCAATTTGGGCCGTCCAATTAAAAATGTATTACAAATACACACATATATTGGACCTATCAAGGTAGATCATGAATTCATTTTTAACCCGTATATAATGGGTTAAGTTAGTATATGAATTAGTTATTTTCAATACATAGGACATAAAAGGGTTTAAACATAATATGAGTATTAAATAATCCGTAAATAGATTATAAATGGTTTTATAACTTACTTAAACTCAATCCATCTCTGTGAACCTTTTTTCATTCTCTCTCGACCTCACTCAATCTCACGCTCATTCACTCGGCGCTTTCACCTCAATTTAAAGAATATGTCTGAAGAATATGTCTCAAGTTGGGTATGTACTGAATATGTGAAGAATATGTCTCAAGTTGGGTATGTACTGAATATGAGCCGAGTTGGGTACGAATCATTAGATTTGAATTGTATGGAAATAGGTTAAATGAGTTTACTTAAGTCGAAATATTTTCAACTTGACTCAAACCCAACCCAACACACCCGTTTTAACGGCTTAAAACACACACACACATATATGTGTGCACCATGAAGAAAAAGAACATTAGTGAATAAACCCAATCCTTGAATTGACATTGCGAATGTAATTATCTCGAGATCTTCTCTTTACGTGTATTCTTTGTGCCTCCGGACATACATGTTTAGAATAAATTGTTTCCGAGATGTTTATTCGTGCTCACGCACGCATTCTCCCGATTCTTGAATAGTAAGTTCATAATATTCGAAAAATATTATAATGAGCTCATCAACGCGAGGGGACGTTACGTTTAATCATATCATTAGCATCGTATTTCAACGGCTGAGAAAATCGATGGAGTGTCTAGCTTAGGACTCGCTTATGTCAGAGGGAAGCAATTCACGAGATTGCATTACATCAGCCTGGCGAAATCGGATGTCCATGTCGTGTCGATGTGGGTAGCTATTCTAGTTATGCGGTCAAATCTCTCCATCATGTAGAAATCTCGTACCGTAACCCACGACCGCGACACGAACCTAATTTTGCGTCAACCTCCAAAAACCTAGAACCCTACTCTAACTTCACATCCCTCGAAGCCTCCAATCTAAACATCTCGGAGCGGTTTGCCCTTTAAAGCAAGCAAAGGAACTAAATGTCGACAAGAAGTTCGGATGAAGATCATAGATGTAGGCAGACCAATTAGGTTTTGTATTATTGTTAAACTAATCTATAAGGTGATGTGGCGGCTTTTTATCGGTTGTTTAAATGAGCACGATTAAGAGTGGTCACTCTTAAGAATATGAGTATCGAATGTCTCTCAGTCACTCGTTAAGAAATAAGGTAGGATTTTTCTATTTCGATGCATAGTTTTTCTGGTGGTCTATACATAGTTATACTGCAAATCGAAACGCTTGTTATTGAAACATGTTTAGTAAATATCTTGGACGCATTCATTGACCCAACTGGAATTTCAAATATCCATGAAACATTTGGAAACGTATAGGGTCCATTATTTTTCTGAGAACGAAAGACTGGGTCAACCGGTTAACTACAAACTCATGAACTTGCTCGATATGCAAGATGGATACATATAATATCATTGCGAGTCAAAATTCAAACACAACGAATTTACGCTAATAGAAATGCACAGAGGAGGGAAATAGAAGGAGGAGTGGAAGAAGATGAAAAAAAGTGAACAGCAATTAAGAATCAAGAGCATTAAAGCCTAGCCTCTTCATTGTCTCCCTCTCTCTCACCATCTTCAACAACTTGCCCAGAACCCTATTAACATCGTCTGAAAAGGCTAGACTGATGCTCTCATTCACTTTTACCATTCTTAACTAAAACCCAGAAAAAAAAATTACATATACTGATGACAGGAAGATGAGATCACAGTCATATACTCTCGCAGCATTAAATTTTGACAGTAGCTAAAGAAGAGCTACAAAAATAAAACGAAGCACCCACCACCAGCTAGTGACTTTATTATTATCTTTTTTTGTTCCCTTCTTCTTCCTCTAGTTGTGAAGAGGATTTGGACCTGTGTGAATTATTCTCTTGTCTTCTTCATACACCGTGTCTGGATCTCCATTGGCATCGGCAAGCTCGTCGCTGCTAGGGTTGGAAGGTGCATGGACGGTGACAGCGTGAAAGGTCTTCGCTTTTCTTGGTAGGGACTTGACGCTGATGGCAGCAGACCGGTCGCTGCTAGTCGTCGCTCCTATTTCACCAGGCGTCTTCGAATAGACGCTTCTATCAGTCGTCGCCCTGGTGCTCTTATCTTGCACCGCGAGTAGCAGAATCAGCTCCGCCGAGAAAACTAGGACGACCCACAACAAGAAAACTGCGCTCCTCGCTCCGATACAGTGTCTCCTTCCCGTTCTTGTCCTTGCAGACTCTGCAGAAGCTGTCATTGCACTGACTTGAGCAGAAACTCCCAAAAATGAGATCTCTTACGGTGAAGCGGACTTGAGAGCGCGACGACAAGTGGGGGTTTTGACTGAATTCTGAGAAGAGAACCTTCTGTGGGAACTTTGAGAGAGAGAGAGAGAGAGAGAGAGAGAGAGAAGGAGACACAAAACCTCGGTTCTTGCTTATCTTATGGTTCAGTCACATGACCCTTGATTCCTGGAACCTTCTTATAATTTCTTATAAAGCAGAGAGTGTCTTGACAGTGTTGTGAATATCTTGGAGTTGGGAAACCTCTTTCTGAGCTCTTTGATTTTTGGGTGTGTTTTGGCATCTGGTGGCCTGGTTGCTTCTGGCTTTGGTGCAATTCTTTCCTTTCTTTTTTGTACTGATATTGCTTGGGAGAGGGTGTTGTGGGACTGTCCAGTATTAATAGCCGTTGTCTCCGGAAATTTTTTAAAATCTTGGTGTATTCCCCAGTTGGCATAGTACAAGGCAATGAAGTTTGAAGAGAGCATGGGTCAACAAGCTCTGGATCACTGGACCCCTCTTCTGTGTTCTTACTATGATTGGTCATGGCAAGTTGTGGTCTTGTTGGGTTAGCATAGATTTTGTTTCTTTTAACACCCTTATTGATCAAGAATCAACAAAGTATCTTTAGAGCTAAGGTTGAGTTTGGTTATTTAGAAATTAGAATCGTGAAATATTATAAGGGCTACACACATATATTTATAGACGCGCGCGGGGAACGCACAGAAATAGGTCGATCCTTGATCACATATCTTAAGTGGTCCCGCCAATCATAATTATCAAATAAAATCTTTGAATGGAGTTAGTAAGGTGGTAAACTGACGCGACCCTCAGAACGTGTGGCATGACATCCATGGGATGATGCACTTACATATACTTCTATCCAGGAGCACGGGGTAGGGACTTGGCTATCTGAAACTCATGCGATTCCCCACAAATCCTGCTAACTAGTTAAGTACTGCATTTGACATGTACAAGTGGTCCTAACCCACAAGAACCTGCATGTAGTCGGTGAGACTCGAACGAGTGATCTACAGCTTACGAGCGGGGAAAATTTTCCAAAGTCCCAAACCAGTTGCCCCAACCCTGAAGTGGCTTTGCGCTTGATTATAGAAGACCGCATTCAGGATTTATGACCATGCACGGCAGATTTGCGCTAAAAGCACTCTTGAACAAAACAACTGGGCCTTCGAACGTGTGAGTTCCAATAAGGGCCGAGGGGCGGTTAAGAGCCCAACTAGTTCATGGGAGAGATTTCCTTTTCTGGGCTTTAGCGGCCCAATCCGAAACAGTGCCGTCTTCCCCGTGACAGTGGGCTAGTTGAATCTGCTTTGAATGGCCCATCCAGTTTCTGCATTCTCTCTCGTAAGAACTACACCATCCCACGAAGGTTGAACAGCTTCAGTTGGATAGCTCATCATCGATGAAGTGTCGGGTTCTAATTTTGATGAGTTTGATCCGAGCGAGAGATGAAGAAGTACTTCACTCTCTCTAGACACGCAAGGAAGGGTTTCCGCAGGGGGCACCCAGAAGCAAAGCCTATGATTCCTCTAAGCATATTTGGACATTACAGGCCCAAAGGTGTAAACTGACTCCTGAATTTGCCCACGTCATGCTACACACACTTATAGGCTCAAGGGAAAATGACAATATTGTCCGATGTTCAGCTGATAATTGAAAATAAACGGAAAAAAAATTTTTTTGCCGTTCGACAAGAAAAATCATTCTCCTCCATAAAATTCATTTAGTGACTTTCTATCCTTAGTTTTATTTATTTTTTCTTTTCTTTTCTCCTTTGGCCAGCCATCAACCGCGAGCAGCGCTTGAGGGAGGCTGAACCTCTCCTAATTTGGTGAAGCGAGAGAAGGCGAGCTCAAGCTCGCATGTGGCCGATCACAGGAAATGGTAGAGAGAGATTAAAGCACTAAAGTGAAATGGAGAGAGAATGTGAAGGCAGAGGAAGAGAGAGAATAAAACGAAAAAGGAGGAGATAAAAAGGATAGCATGGAGTAGTAATGAATAATAAGAGGAGAGCGAGCGCGCAGGAAGGGAAGGAAAAGACGAATTGATATCTACAAACTAATCTGAGCCGAACTATTAAGGTATCCAAATTCTTTTGCTATTAACCGAATAGAAAATCAAATTGAATAAAAAATGCACGAAATCTCAATTCCATTCGATTTGATTTCGATTATTCGATTCAATTCTAACACCCCTAGTATTTGGTAACTGCCCAAAACTTTTATTGCTAGAATAGAAAAAAAGAAAAAAATGTCAGTATCATGAAAAATCTCAAATCAGTACCACGCGATAAATTCATCCCAAAAATTTAAAACTGATACATTTGTACATATTTTCCCAAAACTAAATTTTTATCACAAAAATTCAAAATTGATATACTGAAACAAATTTATACCTCAAATTGCTAAGTTTTATTAGGAGCACGCAATAGCAAAAGTCTAATACTTTTATCCGAAGAGATCGCCAGAAAAAGTCCAAATCGAAGCCTATTAACATATCGAATTAAACACGCCTTTACTTCACTCAAAAGCTTAACTACTTAATTTTTCTAACACAATTCACGCATACATTTTAAACAATATATCTTAACTTAAATCCTATAGAGCCAACATTGCTACACTACACTGCACTGCACCACCACTTGAACCCCATCGAGCTGGCGTTGCTACGCCACCACTACACCTTCACATTGAACACCTAAAGATATTGACAATTGACTAATATACTGATTTGATATTGTTATCTCCTTTTGTCACAAATATATCAATTTAAGATTATTTATAATATTAATCCAATTTAATAAACACTAATGTATTTGAGATTTAGTGTACCAATACGAATTCTATGATAAAAATAAATAAATTTATCATAAACGTATCAATTTAATTTTACTTCCTGCTAAAAACAAACATTTGAGCTTATTTTTTTTTTTTTTGAAAGTCATCGTTTTTCTCTTTATTTACTTCTTATTTCTCTTGGAACAGAAATTTACTCCAGAGCACGAAATAGCACGAAATATCAGTTAAGCAAACGAATTTCTACCTCTTTTTCTGTGTCTGTGTCTGTGTCGGAGAACAGAACAGAAAAATAAACCAAAGACAATTCACGTTGTAGAAGAATCGAACCTAATAACATCGCACAAACAAAACATCAAATAGGAGGAATCGCAAAGGATACAAATTTGATCTTGAACTCGCCAATGTCCGTTTCGACATCGAGTGAAAAATCCGCCCAAAAACCCCATCAACAGTACGACAAAATCAACAGACCGACCGTAAACAAAATGGCATTAATCGTGCAGCGTCCCCAAGATGTCGTCATCCCTGTACAGGTGATACTCCTTCTTCCCAGTTTCACCTGAGTTCTCCGTACTCCGGAAACAGCACCCTGTCTCCCTCCTTGACCGAGACCCGGGATCGCGTTCCCGTGCGCGTCTCTCGCCCCGGTCCCACCGCCACCACCTTCCCCGAGTTCAGCTGTTTTCGGAGTCACAAACGGATCGAATCAATCGAAACGAAACTGACGGCGGATTTTGACTGTGGATGGACGGATGGACGTAGTTACCTGGGAGGATTTCTCCGGAGCAAGATGCCGGCGGTGGTCTTGGAGGGAGGGACGATCTTCTCCACCAGCACGCGGTTCAGCAGCGGCACTAGTCGCTTCGCCATTCTCGTCCTTATCCTTAGAGGGCTCGGAGCTCTCGGGCTAGGGTTTTAGGGGGGGAATTTCAAGCTGTATGAAGGCTATGCTGAGGGTTTCTGAGGGGCTTAAAACTGAGAGGCTTGAAGCTTCGTGAAGAAAATGGAAGGTTCTAGGTGCTAGGGTTTTCGGTTTGGGGATGGTTCAACGGAGGAGACGATATGGGCCTTCTTTTTGGCCACGGGTTCGTAGGATTCACGCCCCATGGGTCGGAGTTGGGCTTTTGACGGCGACGATGGGCCTTGACTCCCAGTCTTGGTCGCGATCGACGGAGATGTCTCCGTCGTACTATGCCTATATATACATTAATAGAGGGAAAACTGTTAAAAAAATCTTAAATCTATCATATTGCTTGGTGCCAATTTAGCTCCAAAGCTTTTATTGGTGTCAATTCCGTCCTAAACATTTTATCTTTCTGTTAATTAAGTCAATCCATCGAATTTTGACCGAAATCGTTAATACATGTCTGGCGCTGGCGTAGATATTTTTTTGAAATTTTAAAATAATTTCTTCCTAAATATTTGTTTTTTCTTCTTTTTTATTTTCTCAATCATTAAAAAAAATATTCAAAAATATCCACGTCCGCGCCAGCTGTGCCACGTAGGCAAAGACGTTCACGTCAGCGAATTTTCGGCCAAAATTGATCAGACTGTCTCAATTAATAGAAATGCAAAAGGTTTAAAATTGAATTGGCACAATTACAAAAAATTTTTTTGACGTGAATTGGCATCAATGCAATAGATTGAGGATTTTTTTTTTGACATTTTCCCAATGAATCGGCGACATGAATAACCTTAAACGGTTGTTCAAGGTGGTCAATGGTCCGCATCCGGCTCCTCACCTTAAAGCCGGGATTCGAATGGCACGTTCGTCAATTCTCTTCTAGTTACCCAGGGGAGCACCGGCTCCTCGCTTAAGGCATGATTAAGGATCTAAAATTTCTAAACACCATTGCCCTTTTTGGACAGTGAACGTGGCTTGGTCCGGTAACAAATTGAATTCTCAGAGGTTTGTCGCAAAAGATGTGCGGACTGTGCTCAGCAAGACAAGTGAACGGATCAAAATTAGGGTCTCGGGCTTTTATATTGCTGAGGTACTGTACCTTTGATTCCCGTCCTACGAGTGTAGGTGTAAACGAGGATTGCGATTTTTAAAAACCGAGGGCGCTTTGTCCTTTACTAGTGTACGAAATCGTGCAGACCAATATAAATATGAATCATAATTATTCTAATCCCATTAGAAGCCCATTAATCAGCGATCCCTATAAATTTGGCCTGCATAGTCATATTGAGTATGCAATGTCTTTTTCATTCTCTTATTTATTTCCACGGACGTTTGCCCACCTTACTCGACATTCGTGAATTTTTGGTTTCTATTTCATTGATCTTCTCGCTATGTTTTTGGCTGAAAAATTATCCAAAAAATCTTAAACCTGTTGCATTTTAATCGAAAGACAGTGAAGTGACGATCCATTATCAAGGCAATCCTATGTGGCATACTGGCGCTGACGTGAATATTTTTTTTAAGAATTTTTCATTTTTCATTTTCTCTAAATTTTTTCTTTCCTTTTCTTTTTTTTCCCCCTTCCTTTTCCTTTTCTCGATGGCCGGCCACTGGCAATGCCCGAAGAGGGCTGGCGAGCCCAATCTGGCGAGGGTGGCCTCGTCTAGGTGAGATGACCCCGTGCCCTACTCAAGCAAGGCCACCCAACAGGTGAGATTTTACGTTCAATTAAAAGTTTAAGCCAATATATTTGGAGCCAATTATGATATATAAAATACTCAACATCACATCAATACTATGATGTGAGACTTTTTTGACACAACTCACTCACATGTGCATCCTACCATCTTCTCCTCATGCGTGAGCTTGGTGTTAGATCTACTCCCCATTAATCCATGTATACTTCTGCATCTAAATATCTCATCTTGAATCGCACCCCACCTCATGACCATGAGGTTTGTTGTCGAGCGCATGTTGCCAGACCATAACATTGTAGCTCAAAAATCGTATGGTCACTAACCATTGGCTCTAATACTAGTTTGTTGAGAGTGCATAGTAGAAGCCCAACAACTTTCACTTGGGGAGAGAGCCCAATCCAAGCCTATCAACATATATGTTTGACATACTTTCGCTCAAAAATTGAAGCCAATGAATTATGAACCAATTATGATATATTAACCGCGCCACACACACATCAATTCTTGGATATGGAACTTCTCTATCATAACACACGCACACACCCCAAGAGCGTCGTCCCTCGCGCGGGTGACCTCTGCATAGCCCTCTTCGAGCATCGTCAGTGTTTGGCCATCGCTTGAGACTAGTCATCGGCAAAAAAGGAAAGGAAAAAATACCAAATGGAAAAAAGAAAGAAAATAATTAGAAAAATAAAAATAAAAAGCATCAACATCGGGCTAGTACGCCACATAGGACAATGGTAGCTGAATAAAATATTGACCAGAAAAACTATATCGGCAAATTGTCAAAATGTTTATGATTAAATTTGTACAATTAAAACCCACTCATCGGTGGCCCAGCTGGTTTGCGCTCTGGTCCTTCACGAGAGGTCCTGGGTTCGAATCTCGCTGGGTGCCGGTGATTTAAGCGGAGGGTCGTGGCGGTGGGATGCTACGCTAGCCCTCCCGAAGGATTAGTCGAGGTGCGCGATCTTGTAAGGACGCTGGCCCGAACACTTTCGATACAAAAAAAAAAACCAATTAAAGGCTTATGCTAAGGGATTTGAGAAGCTAACAATATAACGGTACAACGATGCAATCTCAACCGCAAGTATTATGAATGGCAAAAAATATTTAGCAATCATGGCAGGACCCACTTCTGATCTTATATCTAGCATTCCACCGTTATACTATCATACTGTAAGTTAGTAGGACCTTATGACTAAATAGACACAGATGCAATAGGTTTAGAAATTTTTTGGTAACTTTCACTATTTTTGGCAACACACATTGGTGCGCTTCAATGTAGATCAAGCAGGCTGTCACTTTCATGCAACATGATCTTTGATGTCCGTAGGAGAAAGCCTTGAACGAGAATGACCTGTACTATTGACAGAAAGAAACGTTCTTATCAACACGGTAATCATGTTCTTGCTTGACAATCATCGAGATATGTCGAGACCAGACTCAAGTTCTTCTAGGGGGTGGGCGTGAGGATAATGACGTTCAACACAGTTATATCGTGTGGCCACGATCAAACGACAAAAACCCGCTGATAATTCATCCGATCACCTCAGACGCCCGCCCAAGCCTCTAGCTAACCCCACCCCCTGGTGAGTCTCACGACAAATTAATCATCATTTAGTAGGGACAGGTTGCCTGGATGGTCAACGCTTGCACGAAATGCATATTTTCTAGGAGCCCAATCGATTGAGGAAAAGAAAGCACCTGCCTTGCAGATTCTACAAGAACTTCTGATGTGATACATGGGGCAAACCAAAATAGTGACGTTATAGTGGGTAAATAAGAAAATATATTCTGACTTATAAAACATTCATGATCTGATTGATGAGACGAGATGCCCTGTGATAGGAGAGTTACTTTATTTTACGAATGTTACATACTAGTTCTAATTAGTAGGGATGCGGTATGTGACAAATTACTATAGAGCTGATGACAAAATGTATAAAATGAAGGGAAAAATTGTCAAGAAAAAATCATAAACCTATTACATTTATGCTAATTCAGTCCTAAACATTTTACATTGATGCCAACTCATTCATAAACTTTTTATTATGTCAATTTAGTCTTGACCCTTGTGCATTAGTGCCCAATTCAATCCCAAACCTTTTGCATTTGGGTTAATTGAGTCAATTGATCGAAAATCCGCTGATGTGGACGTCAATTATCAATGTTAGCATCGATCGTGTCATATAGGGAAACAAATGCCCACGTGAGCGAATTTTCGACCAAATTGATCAGATTGACTTAATACAAATGTTTAGATTAAATTGGCATCAATAAAAGGTTTAGGACTAAGTGAATTAATATCAATGCAAAATTTTAAGACTGAATTGGCATTAACAAAAGGTTTAGGATTGAATTTGTACCAATACAATAAGTTTAGGACTCTTTTGGTACTTTCTCCGACTAAGGTATATCAGACTAGTTAGGATAACGTTATTAGAACATTAAATTGGACCACTTAAATAATGTGCGATTTGTTATCACCAAAATTTGGCTATCATATTGAGTCAATTATCGCATAAGAAAATTAGGCATCGATCCGACCGCTAAACAAAAAAATATTATTGCCGTAGTTTGCATTTGCATTATAGGTATTAAAAACATTTTCATTTGGTAATAACATGTTGGTCCAGTCATAAATTGCTTTGAACTTAGCCCAAAAATGTTGTATGGGTTTAAGGAGGGATGTCATATGCTTAATTAAAGTTTTAATAATATGTTCACGGACAACATTGTGTGTCGAGATAAAGATCAGGATCACATTAAATAGATAAAAGTAAGGAACGAAATTACATATTGGGGAAAAGGTCATGGGCCCCCCATTTAAAACCACCACTTTTTTTTTTTTTTCTGTTTAGCGTTTTGTGAGAACATTTGAAAAGACAAACAGAAAAAGAGAGAGAGACCCCCAGCAGAGCACAGTGCAAAGAAAACGGTCCCAGAAAGCAAAAACGAGATGCCGCTTCTTCTTCTTCTTCTTCTTCAAATCTTCAAATTGGAACCATTTTCAACCACAAAAAGAGGCTATTTGCGGTGGTATCACGGGCAAAGATCTATCATGATTGCAAGAATGCGCATGTGGTCCAAAGAATGTCAACCATACTTCAATAGTCTGGTGCGAAAGGACGACCCAAATGGGGGAGAAAAAGAAGATACTCCTTTCATCCAACAAAGTCGGTGCCATGACGCCTTGTCCTAAAAATTTTCCCTAAAGATTAGATACAACGTGAGAGAGAGACCAGAGAGATGGCGAATGTTGTTGGTAGCTGGTGGTAGTCGAATAAGAACAACGTGACACTACAAAAAAAAGGCCATTTAGCCACGAAAAATTAGCGACGAAATTAATCGTCGCTAATTTACGACGAATTTTCGACTGAAAAAATACGTCGCTAATTTGCGACTAATTTTGCGACGAAAAAATATTCCTCGCTAATTTGCGACAAAAAAAATATTGTGGCTAATTAGCGACGAATTTGCCACGAAAAAATATTCGTCGCTAATGTGCGACGAAATTTGCCACGAAAAAATATTCGTCGCAAATTAGTGACGAATTTTGCAACGAAAAAATATTCGTCACTAATTTGCGACGACTTTTGCGACGAAAAAAATTTTGACTAATTTGCAACGAATTTTGTGACGGAAAAAATTTCGTATTTTGCGACGAAAAGTAATTTGTCGCTACATTCGCGACGAATTTTGCCACGAAAATTGCTTCATCGCAAAATTCCACAAAAAATTGATTTTAGCCAAGAAAATTAGCGATGAAAACGAATTTTTGCCCATAGAAGTCATCGTTAATATTCGTGTAGCATGCCCCAATTTTTGTGACAGCGCATTTGTGTCAAACTTTGTCGCTAAAGTTTCGACAAGGTATTTAGTCGCCAAATTAGCGACGAAATACTTAGTCATCGTTACTTGGCGACAAAATGTATTAATCGCAAAATGTATTCATCGCAAATTAGCGACGAAATACTTAATTGTCACTCATTGGCGATAAATACTATTAGCAATGACATTTGCGACCAATAATCTAAAGTATCCAATCCGTTAGATCATGTTGATATCACAAAGGACATACATGATCTAATGACTCACTTGTATGGGGCCTATATGTACCAAGAACAATTGATATTTTTTCTGACTCCTCTCTCTCTGCATAAAAATAAATAAATGAATCGAGATCTGAAACTCTTATGAATCGTAATTTATGCACTTTCTTATCACATCATGGATTTTTCAAAGATAACATATCAATGTTACCGAAATTTAAGTCACGTGACATTTGTTTATGTAAAACTATCACTACAAAAAAAGAGATTTTACTCGCAAAAAATTAGCGATGAAAGTGAATTCGTCGTAAAATTGCGATGAAAATAACTTTTGTCACACATTTGTTATTCCGATCAAAAAATGCTTTCCCAATCTTGAATTTTTCGTGAACAGACACAACCTAATTTTGGAAGAAATTCCAATGTGATCCTTCTAGAGAGGCACTAGGTAGGACAATCGGTGATGACTAGATCGTCATGTCAGCTATTTCTAGCGAAAATTGATTGAAAGCAAGCACTACAAAAATAAGGGCTTTTAGTCACGAAAAATTAGCGACGAAATTGATTTTCATCGCTAATTATTAGCAACAACGTTGAAAAATACCTATTAACGAAGCAAATTCAATGAAGCAATAACTGGTACCATAAAGAAGCCCCCTAAACTAGAGAGCCTTGACCATTTGAAAGATCATTTGATGTAGTTGAAATAACTGAATTTTGGGTTGTTCGAGCAAGCAAGGGAAATTCTATGAAATTCATAACTGTCTCAATGTTATTTTTTTTTACTCTTTTTATTGTCTAAATATTCAGGAACTAAGACCATTCAATGCTCCTTTTCAACATGCATAAACTAAACCAACAATTAGGATAAGCACAAAAATTAAAGCTACTATAAATACAAATACCCCTCAATACATCGAAACTCATTGCCCATGGATAAAGAAAAACCATTTCAACATAAAAAACAACAAAAACTAGAGCAAACATATAATAATGGATTCGAAATTGTAACCAAGCATCGCCCATTGGCTCTATACCTGATTCATAACTTGAAAGTTCTCTGGCCGTGCTAATCGGGGCAAAATTCCAGAAATTAGAAATAAATAGCGACGAAACACAATTCGTCAGAAAATTAGCGACGAATTCAGAAATTCGTCGCAAAATTAGCAACGAATACGGAAATTCGTCGCCAATTTAGCGATGAATTCATAAATTCGTCGCAAAATTAGCCACAAACAAAAAATCGTCAGAAAATTAGCGACGAATTTAGAAATTCGTAGCAAAATTAGCGACGAATTTCCAAATTCGTCGCTAATTAGCCCCAACAAAAAATTCGCGACGAATTTAGAAATTCGTAGCAAAATTAGCGACGAATTTCCAAATTCGCTCGCTAAATTAGCCCAAACAAAATAGCGACGAATTCATTAAATTCGTTCGCCCCCCCCCCAAAATTAGCCACAAACACAAAAAATCGTCAAAAAAATTCGCGACGATTAGAAATTTGTCGCAAAGTTAGCGACGATTCGGAATTCGTCGCAAAATTAGCCACAAACAAAAAATCGTCAAGAAAATTAGCAACGAATTTGGAAATTCGTTAAGCCAAAATTAGCGACGAATTCCCAAATCGTCGCTAATTAGTCAAAAGAAAATTAGCGACGAATTTAGAAATTGTAGCAAAATTAGCGACGAATAGAACATTTTGTCGCAAATATTAGCGACGACGCAATACGTTCGTCGCAAATTAGCGACGAAAATGTCTGTTCGTCGCGAATGAGCTAACTAATTAGGGAAGAAAATGTAGAGGGCCTCTACCCTCTGCCTTCCTCGTCTCAGATCTACGGCATTTTCTCTCTCTCTGCTCTCTTGAAGAATCGAAAACCCCCTGCGACATACACATTAGCCCAACATCGACGA
>JAGVVM010019469.1:0-11740 GCA_019149425.1 Psidium friedrichsthalianum
GTGCATATTAAAAGTTCAGGGATTGCGTATTGAGCCAAAATTGAATGATCACATTAATAAATTAAAAGTTCAAGAACCACGTTAGACATTGAATTAAAATGCAAAGGCCATTTGTGTCATTTTCATTATTGAATATTCAATACTTCTTTTCCGTGATAACCAGGATTTCTCCTCATTGATTTGGGTTCCTATAAAGTTGTCAAATAGATGGGTTAGGTCAAAAATGATCCAATCCAAATAGGCTCATTTAATCTATATTTTTTTAAATCTATTTTCATGCAGTACAAATATAACAATCTATACTCAACCCAACCCATCACTACAAAAAAAAGGCCATTTAGCCACGAAAAATTAGCGACGAAATTATTCGTCGCTAATTTGCCACGAATTTTGCGACTGAAAAATATTCGTCGCTAATTTGTGACGAATTTTGCGACGAAAAAATATTCCTCGCTAATTTGCGACAAAAAAATATTCGTGGCTAATTAGCGACGAATTTTGCCATGAAAAAATATTCGTCGCTAATGTGCGACGAATTTTGCCACGAAAAAATATTCGTCGCAAATTAGCGATGAATTTTGCGACGAAAAAATATTCGTCACTAATTTGCGACGACTTTTGCGACGAAAAAAATTTGTGACTAATTTGCAACGAATTTTGTGACGGAAAAAATTTCGTAATTTTGCGACGAAAAGTAATTTGTCGCTAATTCGCGACGAATTTTGCCACGAAAATTGCTTTCATCGCAAAATTCCACAAAAAATTTGATTTTAGCCACGAAAAATTAGCATGAAAACGAATTTTTGCCCATAGAAGTCATCGCTAATATTCGTGTAGCATGGCGCCAATTTTTGTGACAGCGCATTTGTGTCAAACTTTGTCGCTAAAGTTTCGACAAAGTATTTAGTCGCCAAATTAGCGACGAAATACTTAGTCATCGCTAATTGGCGACAAAATGTATTAATCGCAAAATGTATTCATCGCAAAATTAGCGACGAAATACTTAATTGTCACTAATTGGCGATAAATACTAATTAGCAATGACATTTGCGACCAATAATCTAAAGTATCCAATCCGTTAGATCATGTTGATATCACAAAGGACATACATGATCTAATGACTCACTTGTATGGGGCCTATATGTACCAAGAACAATTGATATTTTTTCTGACTCCTCTCTCTCTGCATAAAAATAAATAAATGAATCGAGATCTGAAACTCTTATGAATCGTAATTTATGCACTTTCTTATCACATCATGGATTTTTCAAAGATAACATATCAATGTTACCGAAATTTAAGTCACGTGACATTTGTTTATGTAAAACTATCACTACAAAAAAAGAGATTTTACTCGCAAAAAATTAGCGATGAAAGTGAATTCGTCGTAAAATTGCGATGAAAATAACTTTTGTCACACATTTGTTATTCCGATCGAAAAATGCTTTCCCAATCTTGAATTTTTCGTGAACAGACACAACCTAATTTTGGAAGAAATTCCAATGTGATCCTTCTAGAGAGGCACTAGGTAGGACAATCGGTGATGACTGGATCGTCATGTCAGCTATTTCTAGCGAAAATTGATTGAAAGCAAGCACTACAAAAATAAGGGCTTTTAGCCACGAAAAATTAGCGACGAAATTGATTTTCATCGCTAATTATTAGCGACAACGTTGAAAAATACCTATTAACGAAGCAAATTCAATGAAGCAATAACTGGTACCATAAAGAAGCCCCCATAAACTAGAGAGCCTTGACCAATTTGAAAGATCATTTGATGTAGTTGAAATAACTGAATTTTGGGTTGTTCAAGCAAGCAAGGGAAATTCTATGAAATTCATAACTGTCTCAATGTTATTTTTTTTTACTTTTTTTATTGTCTAAATATTCAGGAACTAAGACCATTCCAATGCTCCTTTTCACCATGCATAAACTAAACCAACAATTAGGATAAGCACAAAAATTAAAGCTACTATAAATACGAATACCCCTCAATACATCGAAACTCATTGCCCATGGATAAAGAAAAACCATTTCAACATAAAAAACAACAAAAACTAGAGCAAACATATAATAATGGATTCGAAATTGTAACCAAGCATCGCCCATTGGCTCTATACCTGATTCATAACTCGAAAGTTTCTCTGGCCGTTTGCTAATCGGGGCTAAAATTCCGGAAATTAGAAATAAAATAGCGACGAAACACAATTCGTCAGAAAATTAGCGACGAATTGAGAAATTCGTCGCAAAATTAGCAACGAATACGGAAATTCGTCGCAAAGTTAGCGACGAATTCATAAATTCGTCGCAAAATTAGCCACAAACAAAAAATCGTCAGAAAATTAGCGACGAATTTAGAAATTCGTAGCAAAATTAGCGACGAATTTCCAAATTCGTCGCTAATTAGCCCAAACAAAATTAGCGACGAATTTAGAAATTCGTAGCAAAATTAGCGACGAATTTCCAAATTCGTCGCTAATTAGCCCAAACAAAATTAGCGACGAATTCATAAATTCGTCGCAAAATTAGCCACAAACAAAAAATCGTCAGAAAATTCGCGACGAATTTAGAAATTTGTCACAAAGTTAGCGACGAATTCGGAAATTCGTCGTAAAATTAGCCACAAACAAAAAATCGTCAGAAAATTAGCAACGAATTTGGAAATTCGTAGCAAAATTAGCGACGAATTTCCAAATTCGTCGCTAATTAGCCCAAACAAAATTAGCAACGAATTTGGAAATTCGTAGCAAAATTAGCGACGAATTTCCAAATTCGTCGCTAATTAGCCCAAACAAAATTAGCGACGAATTTGGAAATTCGTAGCAAAATTAGCGACGAATTTCCAAATTCGTCGCTAATTAGTCCAAACAAAATTAGCGACGAATTTAGAAATTCGTAGCAAAATTAGCAACGAATAGAAACATTTTCGTCGCAAATTAGCGACGACGCAATACGTTCGTCGCAAATTAGCGACGAAAATGTTCTGTTCGTCGCTAATGAGCGACTTTGAAAAGTTAAAAATTCTCTCTCCGCCTGCAGATTCACTTCTTGCTTGACCTTCTGTTACTGTTACCACGCTCAAAAAATTTGACCACGACGAAAGCGCCCTGTGCCAGACACCTCCGGCTTCCGCCTCCGCCTCCGCCTTCACCGTCGGCTCCCGATTTGCACGGCCAACGACCTCAACGAGCCCCTGACGTCTATTCACCCTTCCGTGCCGGGATCCTCTTCTCCGTCGATTGACTTCCAGAGACGCCTCCGGCTCTGCTTCCGCCTCCGCCTTCACCGTTGGCTCCCGATTTGCACGGCCAACGACCTCAACGAGCCCCTGAGGTCTATTCACCCTTCCGTGCCGGGCATCCTCTTCTCCGTCGATTGACGTCCAGAGACCCATCGATGGCCGCAAATCCCGATTAGCCCTTCTGAGCCGCCTCCGCTTCTACGTTTGCCTTCCGAAGACCCATCCACAGCTTGGATTCGTCTTTTGCGTCCAAGGAACTGAAATCTGCGAGGTTAGGGTTTTGTCCATGATTAAAAAAAAATGATTTGCGATTGGTGTCCTATTCATGCCTTAGGTGCGATCCGTGCCTTCTTACTCATTATTAAGAGGAAATATCGTGACTAACAGAGCAGCGAAGGCCTTGACTGCTCTGAAGGGAAGAGACAATGTAACCGCAGAAGATATTGCCACTGTGATTCCAAACTGCTTGAGGTATCCACTGTGAATACTCGCGATGGACGAAGCAAGTTTTCTTTTTGGATAAAAAGAAAACATGGCAAGTGTTAAAGTAAACGGGTGCAGTCATCTCCCAGGCAACCACACGTCTAAACACAACAGGCACCTAGACCTTTTCCAGTAAATGGGATTAGCCAGTGGATTTTTAAGTGATTATTTTTTTCATAATCTAGAAAGAGTTGCTATGTCCATATTGAGCCAGTTGGCTTTTATTACATGATGCTAGTTTATTGAGCAGAATGATACGTATTTTTGCAGGCTAATTATGACCTCTCGGGAGAAATAAAGCAGATTAACCAGCAACTTATACTCACCGTGGTCGATATTAGTGATGAAGAAGTTGATTCTCATGCAGCTTCTTTTTTTACTAAAGTAGGTGAAGGAACTATAATTAAGTGCTCTTTCATTGGGGTGGGATAAGTCCAATTCAAATATCACAGACCACCTCCTTGAAAACGGTGAGATGTTTGTATGGGATTTCGTCGAATATGCCTTCTTTTCTGAAGTTCATACCAATCTCTCTCTCTGATTGTTGTGCAGTCATTGATTCAGCCTTTGTGGTTGCTTCTGCCTATGAACTATCCAAATTGCTCTCCCATACTTCTGGACAAGCTTCCAGTTGATGTCAGGTGAGAGTTTATCTAGCATTCTCGTTTGCATCTGTAGGAATCAACCTTAAAGCCCATTTTGGACTAAAAAAAGAAAAACGTTAGCTCCAAATGCAGACTTCCCTTTCTTATCGATGCTCTCATTTTTTCTTATTTGACGGGTGAGTGATTGCCCATGGAAATTCTCGGCCTTCTTTGTGTTTGATAGACATCAAATGGAAAACTTGCTTCCTAAATATTATGTTTGTCTTCCTGGGTATAATGATGAACATGGATTGTTCAAAGTATGCGTAGAACATTGTGCTGATGTGGTGTTTTTCTCTTGTTTTATGTTCATTGTCCTATTCCTGCGGTGAGAGTGAATCGCATGGAATGGCCTTTGGTTACATGTGTTATTGTTTGGAAATTGAATAAAACTAATGCTCAAAACTATATCTTCTTTTCATCTTCTGGGTGCTTTTCTGGCAAGATAGTTTGTTCAAAGTTTGTACAGAAAGTTTGAGCTGGGTATTTTTCTGCTAGACAATGGATTTGCAAGCTCTACCATGCGAGATCAACAGGTTGGAAGTCTGAGACTTCTTCCAAGTTTGGAAAATGGAAATGGACAAGCAGCTAGCCCCCACCTGAATGCTCTGAGCGAACTGGAGTTTAGAAAAGCATTTCTCATCTTTCATCGGGGTCATTAAAGGCTTCATGATACAGACAGGTGAAAAGGAGCTTTCCCTCATGTTCTTCTATGGCATCCATCGCTTTTAGTATGGATTGTTAGTTTTGGTCATTTAAGTTGAAAAGGAGAACAATCCGTATGTATAAATACATTATTGACTTATACAGAAGCATTATATTTTCTTGAGATATTATGGACACATTTCTGTTAGGTTAGGTTTTGATATTTATGAACATTTTTTTGTGGAGAAAAGATATAATTGTGGTTGGGCAAGTATAACAAGAATTCTCTTTGTTTTATTGTCGGGAGGTCCTGGCTCTTCAAATATATGAAAGCTAATTTCTTTCCTAACGATTTTTTTAACGAACAGCATTCGTGATAAATTAGTGACGAAAATTTTCGTGCAAATGTCGTTGCTCAATTTTGTTAAATTCATATTATTGCTAATCGGCATCGATGGTTCGTCGAAAATTAGTGACATAAACAATTTCGTCGCTACCCTTACAAAAAAACAAACATACCTTACAAAAAAAATTTTCGTCGCAAATTAGTGCCGGCATTTCGGGCAGAATTTTTGTTGCAATTTAGCGACGAACTTTCCCACGAATTTATTTTTGGCGAAATATAGCAACGAAAGATACAAAATTTCGTCGCTAAATTCGTGACCGGCGATGAAATTATTTTCGTCGCAACCTCCGTGGCAAAATACGTTGCGAAGCCTTCGTCGCTAATTAGCGACGAATTTTACCACAAATGGAGTTCGTCGCCAAGTTGCGACGAAATATAATCGTGGCAAAAGCCGTCGCTAAGGGGGAACTTTTCGTCGCTAAAGCTTGCCGTGCGGAATTAGCGACGAAAAAAGTTTCGTCGCTAATTCCGCACGGCAAGCTTTAGCGACGAAAAGTTCCCCCTTAGCGACGGCCTTTGCCACGATTATATTTCGTCGCAACTTGGCGACGAACTCCATTTGTGGTAAAATTCGTCGCTAATTAGCGACGAAGGCTTCGCAACGTATTTTGCCACGGAGGTTGCGACGAAAATAATTTCATCGCCGGTCACGAATTTAGCGACGAAATTTTGTATCTTTCGTTGCTATATTTCGCCAAAAATAAATTCGTGGGAAAGTTCGTCGCTAAATTGCAACAAAAATTCTGCCCGAAATGCCGGCACTAATTTGCGACGAAAATTTTTTTTTGTAAGGTATGTTTGTTTTTTGTAAGGGTAGCGACGAAATTGTTTATGTCACTAATTTTCGACGAACCATCGATGCCGATTAGCAATAATATGAATTTAACAAAATTGAGCAACGACATTTGCACGAAAATTTTCGTCACTAATTTATCACGAATGCTGTTCGTTAAAAAAATCGTTAGGAAAGAAATTAGCTTTCATATATTTGAAGAGCCAGGACCTCCCGACAATAAAACAAAGAGAATTCTTGTTATACTTGCCCAACCACAATTATATCTTTTCTCCACAAAAAAATGTTCATAAATATCAAAACCTAACCTAACAGAAATGTGTCCATAATATCTCAAGAAAATATAATGCTTCTGTATAAGTCAATAATGTATTTATACATACGGATTGTTCTCCTTTTCAACTTAAATGACCAAAACTAACAATCCATACTAAAAGCGATGGATGCCATAGAAGAACATGAGGGAAAGCTCCTTTTCACCTGTCTGTATCATGAAGCCTTTAATGACCCCGATGAAAGATGAGAAATGCTTTTCTAAACTCCAGTTCGCTCAGAGCATTCAGGTGGGGGCTAGCTGCTTGTCCATTTCCATTTTCCAAACTTGGAAGAAGTCTCAGACTTCCAACCTGTTGATCTCGCATGGTAGAGCTTGCAAATCCATTGTCTAGCAGAAAAATACCCAGCTCAAACTTTCTGTACAAACTTTGAACAAACTATCTTGCCAGAAAAGCACCCAGAAGATGAAAAGAAGATATAGTTTTGAGCATTAGTTTTATTCAATTTCCAAACAATAACACATGTAACCAAAGGCCATTCCATGCGATTCACTCTCACCGCAGGAATAGGACAATGAACATAAAACAAGAGAAAAACACCACATCAGCACAATGTTCTACGCATACTTTGAACAATCCATGTTCATCATTATACCCAGGAAGACAAACATAATATTTAGGAAGCAAGTTTTCCATTTGATGTCTATCAAACACAAAGAAGGCCGAGAATTTCCATGGGCAATCACTCACCCGTCAAATAAGAAAAAATGAGAGCATCGATAAGAAAGGGAAGTCTGCATTTGGAGCTAACGTTTTTCTTTTTTTAGTCCAAAATGGGCTTTAAGGTTGATTCCTACAGATGCAAACGAGAATGCTAGATAAACTCTCACCTGACATCAACTGGAAGCTTGTCCAGAAGTATGGGAGAGCAATTTGGATAGTTCATAGGCAGAAGCAACCACAAAGGCTGAATCAATGACTGCACAACAATCAGAGAGAGAGATTGGTATGAACTTCAGAAAAGAAGGCATATTCGACGAAATCCCATACAAACATCTCACCGTTTTCAAGGAGGTGGTCTGTGATATTTGAATTGGACTTATCCCACCCCAATGAAAGAGCACTTAATTATAGTTCCTTCACCTACTTTAGTAAAAAAAGAAGCTGCATGAGAATCAACTTCTTCATCACTAATATCGACCACGGTGAGTATAAGTTGCTGGTTAATCTGCTTTATTTCTCCCGAGAGGTCATAATTAGCCTGCAAAAATACGTATCATTCTGCTCAATAAACTAGCATCATGTAATAAAAGCCAACTGGCTCAATATGGACATAGCAACTCTTTCTAGATTATGAAAAAAATAATCACTTAAAAATCCACTGGCTAATCCCATTTACTGGAAAAGGTCTAGGTGCCTGTTGTGTTTAGACGTGTGGTTGCCTGGGAGATGACTGCACCCGTTTACTTTAACACTTGCCATGTTTTCTTTTTATCCAAAAAGAAAACTTGCTTCGTCCATCGCGAGTATTCACAGTGGATACCTCAAGCAGTTTGGAATCACAGTGGCAATATCTTCTGCGGTTACATTGTCTCTTCCCTTCAGAGCAGTCAAGGCCTTCGCTGCTCTGTTAGTCACGATATTTCCTCTTAATAATGAGTAAGAAGGCACGGATCGCACCTAAGGCATGAATAGGACACCAATCGCAAATCATTTTTTTTTTAATCATGGACAAAACCCTAACCTCGCAGATTTCAGTTCCTTGGACGCAAAAGACGAATCCAAGCTGTGGATGGGTCTTCGGAAGGCAAACGTAGAAGCGGAGGCGGCTCAGAAGGGCTAATCGGGATTTGCGGCCATCGATGGGTCTCTGGACGTCAATCGACGGAGAAGAGGATGCCCGGCACGGAAGGGTGAATAGACCTCAGGGGCTCGTTGAGGTCGTTGGCCGTGCAAATCGGGAGCCAACGGTGAAGGCGGAGGCGGAAGCAGAGCCGGAGGCGTCTCTGGAAGTCAATCGACGGAGAAGAGGATCCCGGCACGGAAGGGTGAATAGACGTCAGGGGCTCGTTGAGGTCGTTGGCCGTGCAAATCGGGAGCCGACGGTGAAGGCGGAGGCGGAGGCGGAAGCCGGAGGTGTCTGGCACAGGGCGCTTTCGTCGTGGTCAAATTTTTTGAGCGTGGTAACAGTAACAGAAGGTCAAGCAAGAAGTGAATCTGCAGGCGGAGAGAGAATTTTTAACTTTTCAAAGTCGCTCATTAGCGACGAACAGAACATTTTCGTCGCTAATTTGCGACGAACGTATTGCGTCGTCGCTAATTTGCGACGAAAATGTTCTATTCGTTGCTAATTTTGCTACGAATTTCTAAATTCGTCGCTAATTTTGTTTGGACTAATTACGACGATTTGGAAATTCGTCGCTAATTTTGCTACGAATTCCAAATTCGTCGCTAATTTTGTTTGGGCTAATTAGCGACGAATTTGGAAATTCGTCGCTAATTTTGCTACGAATTTCCAAATTCGTTGCTAATTTTGTTTGGGCTAATTAGCGACGAATTTGGAAATTCGTCGCTAATTTTGCTACGAATTTCCAAATTCGTTGCTAATTTTCTGACGATTTTTTGTTTGTGGCTAATTTTACGACGAATTTCCGAATTCGTCGCTAACTTTGCGACAAATTTCTAAATTCGTCGCGAATTTTCTGACGATTTTTTGTTTGTGGCTAATTTTGCGACGAATTTATGAATTCGTCGCTAATTTTGTTTGGGCTAATTAGCGACGAATTTGGAAATTCGTCGCTAATTTTGCTACGAATTTCTAAATTCGTCGCGAATTTTGTTTGGGCTAATTAGCGACGAATTTGGAAATTCGTCGCTAATTTTGCTACGAATTTCTAAATTCGTCGCTAATTTTCTGACGATTTTTTGTTTGTGGCTAATTTTGCGACGAATTTATGAATTCGTCGCTAACTTTGCGACGAATTTCCGTATTCGTTGCTAATTTTGCGACGAATTTCTCAATTCGTCGCTAATTTTCTGACGAATTGTGTTTCGTCGCTATTTTATTTCTAATTTCCGGAATTTTAGCCCCGATTAGCAAACGGCCAGAGAAACTTTCGAGTTATGAATCAGGTATAGAGCCAATGGGCGATGCTTGGTTACAATTTCGAATCCATTATTATATGTTTGCTCTAGTTTTTGTTGTTTTTTATGTTGAAATGGTTTTTCTTTATCCATGGGCAATGAGTTTCGATGTATTGAGGGGTATTCGTATTTATAGTAGCTTTAATTTTTGTGCTTATCCTAATTGTTGGTTTAGTTTATGCATGGTGAAAAGGAGCATTGGAATGGTCTTAGTTCCTGAATATTTAGACAATAAAAAAAGTAAAAAAAAATAACATTGAGACAGTTATGAATTTCATAGAATTTCCCTTGCTTGCTCGAACAACCCAAAATTCAGTTATTTCAACTACATCAAATGATCTTTCAAATTGGTCAAGGCTCTCTAGTTTATGGGGGCTTCTTTATGGTACCAGTTATTGCTTCATTGAATTTGCTTCGTTAATAGGTATTTTTCAACGTTGTCGCTAATAATTAGCGATGAAAATCAATTTCGTCGCTAATTTTTCGTGGCTAAAAGCCCTTATTTTTGTAGTGCTTGCTTTCAATCAATTTTCGCTAGAAATAGCTGACATGACGATCCAGTCATCACCGATTGTCCTACCTAGTGCCTCTCTAGAAGGATCACATTGGAATTTCTTCCAAAATTAGGTTGTGTCTGTTCACGAAAAATTCAAGATTGGGAAAGCATTTTTCGATCGGAATAACAAATGTGTGACAAAAGTTATTTTCATCGCAATTTTACGACGAATTCACTTTCATCGCTAATTTTTTGCGAGTAAAATCTCTTTTTTTGTAGTGATAGTTTTACATAAACAAATGTCACGTGACTTAAATTTCGGTAACATTGATATGTTATCTTTGAAAAATCCATGATGTGATAAGAAAGTGCATAAATTACGATTCATAAGAGTTTCAGATCTCGATTCATTTATTTATTTTTATGCAGAGAGAGAGGAGTCAGAAAAAATATCAATTGTTCTTGGTACATATAGGCCCCATACAAGTGAGTCATTAGATCATGTATGTCCTTTGTGATATCAACATGATCTAACGGATTGGATACTTTAGATTATTGGTCGCAAATGTCATTGCTAATTAGTATTTATCGCCAATTAGTGACAATTAAGTATTTCGTCGCTAATTTTGCGATGAATACATTTTGCGATTAATACATTTTGTCGCCAATTAGCGATGACTAAGTATTTCGTCGCTAATTTGGCGACTAAATACTTTGTCGAAACTTTAGCGACAAAGTTTGACACAAATGCGCTGTCACAAAAATTGGCGCCATGCTACACGAATATTAGCGATGACTTCTATGGGCAAAAATTCGTTTTCATCGCTAATTTTTCGTGGCTAAAATCAAATTTTTTGTGGAATTTTGCGATGAAAGCAATTTTCGTGGCAAAATTCGTCGCGAATTAGCGACAAATTACTTTTCGTCGCAAAATTACGAAATTTTTTCCGTCACAAAATTCGTTGCAAATTAGTCACAAATTTTTTTCGTCGCAAAAGTCGTCGCAAATTAGTGACGAATATTTTTTCGTCGCAAAATTCGTCGCTAATTTGCGACGAATATTTTTTCGTGGCAAAATTCGTCGCACATTAGCGACGAATATTTTTTCGTGGCAAAATTCGTCGCTAATTAGCCACGAATATTTTTTTGTCGCAAATTAGCGAGGAATATTTTTTCGTCGCAAAATTCGTCACAAATTAGCGACGAATATTTTTCAGTCGCAAAATTCGTCGCAAATTAGCGACGAATTAATTTCGTCGCTAATTTTTCGTGGCTAAATGGCCTTTTTTTTGTAGTGATGGGTTTGGGTTGAGTATAGATTGTTATATTTGTACTGCATGAAAATAGATTTAAAAAATATAGATTAAATGAGCCTATTTGGATTGGATCATTTTTGACCTAACCATCTATTTGACAACTTTATAGGAACCCAAATCAATGAGGAGAAATCCTGGTTATCACGGAAAAGAAGTATTGAATATTCAATAATGAAAATGACACAAATGGCCTTTGCATTTTATTCAATGTCTAACGTGGTTCTTGAACTTTTAATTTATTTAATGTGATCATGCAATTTTGGCTCAATACGCAATCCCTGAACTTTTAATATGCAA
>JAGVVM010019470.1:0-28754 GCA_019149425.1 Psidium friedrichsthalianum
CAGTCGTCGCTAATTTGCGACCGAAATGTTCTATTCGTCGCTACAATTTGCTACGAATTTCTAATTCGTCGCTAATTTTCTTTGGACTAAATTAGCGACGAATTTGGAAATTCGTCGCTAATTTTGTGCTACGAATTTCAATTCGTTGCTAATTTTCTGACGATTTTTTGTTTGTGGCTAATTTTGCGACGAATTCCGAATTCGTCGCTAACTTTGCGACAAATTCTCTAAATTCGTCGCGAATTTTTGACGATTTTTTTGTTTGTGGCTAATTTTTGGCGACGAATTTATGAATTCGTCCGCTATTTTGTTTTGGGCTATTAGCGTACGAATTTGGGGAAATTCGTCGCTAATTTTGCTACGAACTTTCTAAATTCGTCGCGAATTTTGTTTGGGCTAATTAGCGACGAATTTGGAAATTCGTCGCTAATTTTTGGCATACGAATTTCTAAATTCGTCGCTAATTTTCTGACGATTTTTTGTTTGTGTGCTAATTTTGCGACGAATTTATGAATTCATCGCTAACTTTTGTAGCGACGAATTTCCGTATTCGTTGCTAATTTTGCGACGAATTTCTGAATTCGTCGCTAATTTTTTTCTACAATTGTGTTTCGTCGCTATTTTATTTCTAATTCTGGAATTTTAGCCCCAATTAGCAAACGGCCAGAGAAACTTTCAAGTTATGAATCAGGTATAGAGCCAATGGCGATGCTTGGTTTTACAATTTCGAATCCATCTATTATATGTTTGCTCTAGTTTTTTTGTTGTTTTTATGTTGAAATGGTTTTTCTTTATCCATGGGCAATGAGTTTCGATGTATTTAGGGTATTTCTATTTATAGTAGCTTTAATTTTTGTGCTTATCCTAATTGTTGGTTTAGTTTATGCATGTTGAAAAGGAGCATTGAATGGTCTTAGTTCCTGAATATTTACACATAAAAAGAGTAAAAAAAAAATAACATTGAGACAGTTATGAATTTCATAGAATTTCCCTGGCTTGCTCGAACAACCCAAAATTCAGTTATTTCAACTACATCAAATGATCTTCAAATTGGTCAAGGCTCTCTATTAGGGGGCTTCTTTATGGTACCAGTTTATTGCTTCATTGAATTTGGCTTCGTTAATAGGTATTTTTCACGTTGTTGCTAATAATTAGCGATGAAATCAATTCGTCGCTAATTTTTCGTGGCTCAAAGCCCTTATTTTTGTAGTGCTTGCTTTTCAATCAATTTTCGCTAGAAATAGCTGACATGACGATCTAGTCATCACCGATTGTCCTACCTAGTGCCTCTCTAGAAGGATCACATTGGAATTTCTTCCAAATTAGGTGTGTCTGTTCACGAAAAATTCAAGATTGGGAAAGCATTTTTTGATCGGAATAACAAATGTGTGACAAAAGTTATTTTCATCGCAATTTTACGACGAATTCACTTTCATCGCTAATTTTTTGCGAGTAAAATCTCTTTTTTTGTAGTGATAGTTTTACATAAACAAATGTCACGTGACTAAATTTCGGTAACATTGATATGTTATCTTTGAAAAAATCCATGATGTGATTAAGAAAGTGCATAAATTACGATTCATAAGAGTTTCAGATCTCGATTCATTTATTTATTTTTTATGCAGAGAGAGAGGAGTCAGAAAAAAGATCAATTGTTCTTGGTACATATAGGCCCCATACAAGTGAGTCATTAATCATGTATGTCCTTTGTGATATCAACATGATCTAACGGATTGGATACTTTAGATTATTGGTCGCAAATGTCATTGCTAATTATATTTATCGCCAATGAGTGACAATTAAGTATTTCGTCGCTAATTTTCGCGATGAATACATTTTGCGATTAATACATTTTGTTGCCAAGTAACGATGACTAAGTATTTCGTCGCTAATTTGGCGACTACAATCCTTGTCGAAAACTTTAGCGACAAAGTTTGCACAAATGCGGCTGTCACAAAAAATTGGGGCATGCTCCACGAATATTAACGATGACTTCTATGGGCAAAAATTCGTTTTCATCGCTAATTTTTCGTGGCTTAAATCAAATTTTTTTGTGGAATTTTTGCGATGAAAGCAATTTTCGTGGCAAATTCGTCGCGAATTAGCGACAAATTACTTTTCGTCGCAAAATTACGAAATTTTTTTCCGTCACAAAATTCGTTGCAACAATAGTCACAAATTTTTTTCGTCGTGGCAAAAGTCGTCGCAAATTAGTGACGAATATTTTTTCGTTGCAAATTCGTCACTAATTTCGACGAATATTTATTTCGTGGCAAATTTCCGTCGCACATTAGCGACGAATATTTTTTCGTGGCAAAATTCGTCGCACAATATAGCGACGAATATTTTTTTCGTGGCAAATTGTCGCTAATTAGCCACGAATATTTTTTTGTCGCAAATTATCGAGTGAATATTTATTTCGTCGCAAAATTGTCGCAAATTAGCGACGAATATTTTTCAGTCGCAAAATTCGTCGTAAATTAGCGACGAATATAATTTCGTGTCGCTAATTTTTCGTGGTAAAATGGCCTTTTTTTTGTAGTGTTTGCATATCTTGAAACTTAGAACCTATCTTGTCATAGGTTCCAAGGTTGAGTCCAAGATCTTCCCATGTTTCACATGTATTTTTTAATTTAACTGTTATAGTGAATCATCATCTTTACTTATTACCATTTGCTACTATAATCCATTAATCACAACTAATATTTAAATACACAAATAAATATGAAATATTAATAAAGTATACATCTCGGTCATAAATATTGCTAGAAATGGAAGCTCGCACTAATGGTTCCAAATTAAGTACTCATTATCGGAGGCCATGGAGTATTGTAGGATCATGTAAAAACATATACACAGAGCGACTTATTTTAGGTTTCGAGTTTCAGGTTCCGGATTCCACCTACTAGGAATTGGACCCTACACGTCGAAATAGGTTCTGTAATTTTTTGAAACTTGAAATCTACCTTGCATATCTTGGAACTGGATAGGTTCTCCATAGGTTTGATTTCATGTTCTACTCTGTAACCATACTCACCCATACCAAAAACTCCAAATTGATACATTTGTAACAAATTTACCATATGTTAGTTTTTATTATATTGTTTTGATATCACAAAACTCAACTGTGACAAATAGAGATTAAATTTACAAATCGATACATTTGTCACTGCCATGTGTTATCTAACTCAAAAATTTGATGGTAAAATTTAACAGAAGGTAAATTTATCGCAAGTATAAAAGTTTGAGATTTTGGTGTCAGAAAATTAATTTTGGGAAAATTTATCACATATATACCACTTTGAGGTTTTGTGAAATTAACCTCAAATCAATTAATGGATTTGCTATCATACTTTAATTCTTGCATAGAAATTTGAGGTTGACGTGAACATGAGGTTTGTTTGGTTAATAGAATACATTAATCAACTAGTCATTTAGCAAGGTTAAAGGCAGATGGGATTGGGTGGTAAGTTAGGCTAAACTTTTTGTTCAAATCCTCCAATATATATAGCTAGCTGTGCCAACCGTTGGAGCTGAATGACCTTTGATAACGGAAGATATGCAAAACCATTATAAAAAAAAAAAAAAAGTTAGATGCACCAAGAATTTTACAAAACCTTAATAAACATAAGTAAACATATAGCATTACAAGTATTGATCGGATAAACTCAATACAATTGCTAACTAGACATTAACAGTCGCCGACATTATCACGTTCAGCCTTTTTTTTTTTTTTAAAGCATGTAGATTTGGTACATATGGCATTATTCACATAATGTGGACATACAAGATATGCATTTCTTGATGATTTTATGTCAACAACAGCTATGAATTTTCTCGAATCTTGAACTTAATTGCCTTTTCCTTTCTCTATTTCCATCATATGATGACCATTCCTAGTACTATGTTATGTCTCGACCTCTCTCATCTTGTCAAAAGTTAGATCATTCGCGATATGAAACAAGGATTCGCAAGAGATATATTGGCACAATTTACAATATATTTAAGAATTTTTTGATAAATTTTCCAATTGAATGTGATAGGCCGCGCTCGATTCTTACTTGGGTAGCTTCTAAAGATCATGTCCGCTGCGCAAGCTATCCCTCAAGGGAAATCCTTAGTATCAACATCTATTATCAAAATTTTGATCAAATTGGGGAAGTGAATTTATCCGGTATAGTTTAAAATACGTGCCACATAGTTGTTATACAAATAAGAAGCCTAAAACAAAAACCTCACATCAAAAAACGCTATTGTACATTACGCTCACCTTGTAGCTCTACCACTTCGCGTGATCGACGATCATCACTCACCTCTCCCTTTCCCGCTTTTTTTAACATGAAACAAAACCCCAACTTATACATTCGTATTGATATTCCGATGAACATGCCGTACTTACGCAGAAAAAATCTCGTCATTTTGGTAGTTTTCTTCATAATCAAACCGATGATGACCATTCGTGCGCGAACTGTATGTCGAGACAATCCAAGAAAGCTCTTCCCAACGCCATTTTCTCGTCAACCGAGCTTGCTCGCACGCAAGAACGAGACGGCCATAAATGTGCAGAAACAGTGGCACGAAAATGGGTGCAATAATCTGTATGTCTGTTGTCTGTTCAGGTGAACCAGTGGCTTTTTCATTCAATGAAGAGCAAGCCCTATGGTAGCATTTGGACCGGGTGTTTGGATCCCCTAAACATAATATTAAGGGTGACATTATCCAATCCGGGCCGTCCAATTCAAATGGATGGCCTAGATTGATCCACATCAACTTTTTAAAAGGGAGAAAAATTTTTCGGCGGGAATTTTAAAATTTTGAATTAATCAATCTGGGCCATCCATTTTTAATTGAAGGGTCTAGATCTCTTATGTCACCCTTAACATAGTTTCACTATGTCAGGGGGTCTGGATCCACTTTGGACCGGTGGGGGAGGACAGAGGAGTTTGGTTTTGACATTTAAAGCCAAAAGGCGGATGAGATATGGAATAGATTGAGAGGACATGGACAGGTTCCAGAGTGCAATCTTGAAGCAACATGACTTCGGTTGAGGGGAATTTGAGGTACAACAACATCGCATGTGTTCTCATTAAAGGTCGGTTCCTAGTTTGGTTTGAAGTTGATGAGAACGTAATGGACTTATAAATGCTCTCTCTCTCTCTCTCTCACATATGTTTAAGTTCTTTGGAAAATAGTAATGGGTGCCCTTAAAATATCAAGGAAAGATTCCAAATCAAGGCCTAAAATGAGCTGTTTCTCAAGGAGAGGTCCAAAGTAAACTTGCTTGGTTCATATAAGGATCTGAATTGGGACTATTTTTCCCAAAAAAAAAAATCATAAAGTAGATTTTATCTCACATAAGGGCGTAAGCCAACTTAGGCTCACATAAAAGTTCAAGCTCCTCGGCCGACCAAATCCAGTCGACAAAGATTGGTTGGCCTGCAAACTCTAGTGCTTATTTGAGACTAGGTTAATTACTTTAGGCCCTTATTTATGATAAACTCTACTTCGAGTCATCTTTCAAGAAATTGTCTCAATTTCAGGCCTTTATTTAAGACATGTCTACTCCTGGCTCTCTTGTCCCCTCTAGATCATATTTTAAGAAAATGCTTCACTTCAAACCTTAATTTGAAATTTTCTCAAGCATTAAGGGTGTTTAGAAATTGATTTAGTTTGGATTGAAGAACCGTTTTCGTCAGATCACAGTCCCTTCGACCCAATCCAACTAGCCAGGTAATTATCCAGTAGAGGCCTCGCAAGAGGTCCCAAAGAGTTGCCTTTGACGCGGCCTAGACTCACGATCATACTTTTTGAGGCGCAATTTGACATTGAGTCTTTTTAAAAAGCTCGGCTAGCTCACTAGATTTTCCCCTAATACTTACCCTTCTCTATTTGAAGACTAGGAAAAAACAAATCTCATATTTGAAAGAGACCTGAACTGCATGCACTTCTTAAAAATGCCCAAGCTTTGAACTTATAAATTTCACCTACTTTGATGGCTACAAGTTCAGATGCAGGGGCGAACCATCTGTTGCATTGTGAAGAATTCAATGGAGAAGGCTTTTCAGGCATGTTTCATATTGGAGGAAGAGCCCACAGTTCTAAACCTATTGTACGGCGGCCAATTCAGTTCTAAACATTTTAATTATCTCAATTCAATCTTAAACCTTTCGATGATTTGCAAATTTAGTCCTAAGCATTTTACTTATATCAATTTAGTCCACAACTTTTTGACATTTTTCCAATTTAGTCCTATATATTTTAAAGTTTGCCAATTTAGTCCTAGACCTATATTAGTAGAAGTGACAATATCGACAAATTATCAAAATGTCTCGGACTGAATCAGCAAATCGTCAAAATATTTAGAACTATGACGACATAATTAAATGGTTTAGAGTTGAATTGCTGCCGTACAATATGTTCAAGGCATTTTGGACAATTATCCCGCCATCTTTGCATTGCATCTAGATCGAGGAACTTTTTGGACATTCTATGACATATGTATATCAAACGTAAATTTCAAATTCGCACATAAACAAATACAATTGACTTCATAAGGATCAAGCATACTCAAATTCATGGATCACTAGATAGAACTTTATATCTCACGACGAGGGATCACTAGATAGAACTTTATATCTCACGACGGACACATTACATGGAATTCAATCCTCAGGCCCAAGGGTCTACACACAACTAAACTCAAAAACCAATTATATGAACGCAACTTCTATATTTCAACAGAAAACTAATAATTAAACAATACTAAACCAAGCAGAAACACATCACCATACATTTCATTATCACTGGCAACATCACGCGAGAAGTTGGGCAATCCAAGGAGAGATTTATTATTCAAACCCGACCAACCGGATCTCAATCACGACCATGGTCGACCGGTCCGCTCGACCCAGTTGATGTGGGAACGCCCTCTCCGTCGGGAGCGTCGAACCCTAGAGCTCGGTGGAGCACATCAAGGAGCTGCTTGGGTGCGGTCAGCTGAGGGAAATGTCCCCGTGCCTTCGATCATCTCCACGGTCGATGGCCCCGAGATCTTTGCCCTCATGTATTGCGCGACGGAGGCTGGCACAGCGAGGTCGTTGGTGACCTGGACTATGGTGCACGGTGTGGTCACGTCTGCGAGAACGTGCCGGTAGTCGGAGCGGAAGATGGCGTTGGCCAAGGATGCCGCGACTTTCGGGCTTCATGCTGTGCAAACTCCGTCGAAACTTATGGACAGAAGGCGGGTCTTCGAAATCCAACAGCGTGGAGGTGAAGTTCTCGACCCCATCCTTGATAGTTCGATCGCATGCCCGAGACCATGTCGTTGATATGCGCCTCTTCAAACCCACCCACATAGTCACCAGAGTTCAAGTACCTGTTTTAGGTTGTTGGACATGGGCGAGAAGGCATTAGGAACTTGCAAGAGGTAATGGAGAATTGACCTAGTAGGGAACTTTCATGCTCTTCTTTATGCGTCTGTTCTAGATGATTATAAGGTTTTGCACAACTAAAGCATTATGCAGAGAAGCTTCCTTCCGTATTAGTATAGTCTGTAAATCATACGACCAAAAGGATTCTTCAATAACAAGATCAAGAGTCTAAACAATGCTCTATTTTGGGGCCGAAACATGAAGAAACTCAGCCGGCTGATACGGTTTTCTCTTTCGAATAATTATGAAGAGGTTAAGTATATCGACATCGTATCTCAAGTCAAGATACAGATGCACAAACTTGTAAACCTAATGTAACAACCATAGCTTAAAACTCATCAACAGGACAAGACAGAACCAAGTGGCCAGTATACATATGATGGTCTGTGAATAAGAGACTCCATTAGATTTTCAGGCATCTTTAAAGAAACGATGTTCCCCCTAAAGAACTTCAAATATTTTCAGTTCAAGCAGGAGAAGATGAGCAGAAAGATGAGCTACTAGAAGAGATTAGCCATTCGGGTCTAATAAGAAGGCTGATATGCAGTTGCTTCTGTATGCTTTACTGTTTGGTGACTGTGGAACAGAACTCTCAGCATTTAATGAAGCATTACAAGGTTCTGCATTTTCTGTTTTTTCAACCTAATATCTTCTCTATTTATGTCAGCTTCCTATCAATCGAGCAAAACAATATAATTGCGGATACTTTCTGAGAAATGATTACGACGAGAAAAAGCAGAAATCAATAGAAGTAAGCAGAAACTTTAAGGCGAAATTGTTAGTGAGAGGAAGAATTGACGACTGACGACGCAAATTCCATAATAGACGATATATCAAAAAAGACGGCCATTAGAATTACTAAAAACTACTCAATTTAAGCTTTCCAGGCCCAAGTTCAAGATAAAATTTCAGATAGCATCAAAGTAAGAGGTCAAAAATTCAATCTTTCCGGACCACTTATTACATTTTTGCACTCTTTAGTCTTAGACCAAAGCCTAGCTTAAGTGTGAGGAGGAGTGTTCAAATATTCAAATATCAAACCTTCTATTCGTCTATCAGCTAAAGTTTCTTTTTTTTTTTTTCAACAACTGGTGGTGTTCCCGTAAAATTTACATTAAATTCATCTCGTGTAAAAGACGTGTAATTTGAAACATATGGAATATAAGAACATACGCGAAACAACTAGGCTTTTGACTCTATATTTAGAGGATTTTAGAATGCTAAGTGGAGGAAACTCCAGACTCTAGACTTTAACTATAACTAAAAGTTAAGAGTGTAAGTAATTACATCGAGAACACGCCATCAATGGCAGCTCCAACGTAAGTGTTCATGGGATAGAGGGTAATGTACCTTGGAGAAGCAAGAAGTAGTATGAGCCTCTGAAAGAGCTCAGGTCTCTTGATGGAGGCAATGCATCCGATCATGCCGGACATGGAGTGCCCCAGGAAGATCACCGATTTCAGATCCCACTCGTCGAGGAGCGCGATGAGGTCGTCGGCGAATGCGTCATATGAGGAGTACCTCGCGGGTCGAACAGGTTCCTGTCTCGGACGGCGCCAGAGAAGCACCAGTCGAAGGAGAGGACCCGGTAGTGCTTGGCCAAGGAAGGGCTGATCTTGTCCCAGAAAGACTGGTCTCCTCCAAAACCATGCGCAAGGACTATGGTTCCATTGCCGAGCCTACGGTTCTGGCGTTCATGGATGATGAGAGGACCTTTTCTGGGACAGCCATGAGAGAGAGGTAGAGAGAGAGAGAGGGATATGGTACGAATGGTTTTTGTGTTGGGTAGGCTTCTCTTCATAAAGGGGCCAAGCTGAGGAAGATTTTTCCTTGTGAGGGAAATCACAAGTTGCGGCTATATAGTGGCCCTATTGCTAAGGTGACAGCAAAATATTCATTGTTCCATGACCAAATCTAGATTCAATCTGGAAATATTCAAGTTGGGTATCGAAGGAATGTTCAGCGTAGAGATCCACTCCCATACTGCAAACTGTTTGGCTTTTGTCTTTGTTCTCAGGCTTGCAATCGCAGTTGTATTTGGCTTTGAACAATAGAGGAAAACAGAAAGAATTGGTTTGTGGGTATCACACCTGAAAAATGACGAACTTTGGTTATTATCGATATATAATAGGCTTAGTCGATGAGAGTAGAGTTTGGTCATTGTATGAGTAGAAATATCGACAGCTAGAAGGAATTGACAAAAAGTCAACTCGACAATTTCGGATGCAACTATCAGAGAAGTTATAGTGGAATAGAACAACCGTTAAGATAGTGGAGTTAAAGAAAACATCAAGGTAGTGGAGCTGATGTAATCGTCGATGTAACCATTTGGAAATCGTTTGTAACATTTATTTGTAACCTTCCCTTTATAACCTCGATTCATAACATCGATTGTGGGCTCAGCCACAACGTGCTTTTGGAAAGCCCCCTTTGCATAGACAAGCAAACACGTTATCTTTCAATTCGTGCACTGTAGCTATAGTTTCCAGCTTAGCATCGTCGATTAAATTCCACCGAAGTTTTCTGGATCTACGTAATCAAATAAATTCCAGCATGCATTTTTGCTATGTATGCTAGGTGCCTCATCGTCGATTAAATTTCACCTATTGCATCTTTACGTTCTCGGGCTTTGTCGCCCATTAAGTTTTGGCTTAATTTGTGCGCTTCTAGTTCCGTTTGAAGTGATTACGTTTTTAGGCTTCATCGTCGATTCCGACCCAATTCGCGTATGCTCAACTCCATTTGAAGTGACGTTATCAATTCTCTTGTCTACCTAAGATATTAATTATCCGGAACCGCTACCTGTTCGAAGTGGAGTTATCAATTTTCTTGTCTACCTGTGATATTAATTGTCGACCAGAACCGTCATAACCTATCTCTTCTAATAAAAATCGAAGAGAAGGTACTTTGTTGTGGATTCGCGTTCTGCTAAAGCACGATCGATCAGCTTCTTAGCCTGAATCTTCAAAACTCTCTCTCTCTTGCTGGCTTAGCCTTCCTTCCATACTGACTTCGGCATCGGAGTGTCTATCCAAGGACCAAATCTGGACACACCTCACCCTAGAAGGCTTACTGCTCGCGGTGTGCAGGATCAAAACCCGACTCCAAGCCAACGAACCCACGCGCTGAAATGGACATTTTTCAATAATTTTTTTAAAGATTGAATTTGAAGGTCCTCACCAATGATCGACCAGGGCCGCCGGCCTATATGAAGATAAAAAAGCCATCGCTGGCCAAAATAAAAGAAAAAAAGGATAATTTTTTTAAAAAAAAATTTAAGATATGTTCACATCAGCGCCGATAATGCCACATAGGATAGCCGGTGTCTACGTCAACTATTTTCGGTCAAAATTAACCGGATAGATTCAATTGATGCATATGTTAAATGTTTACGGCTAAATTGCATAATTGAAAGATTTAGGATTGAATCGACACCAACATAATAAGTTTAGGACTTTTTTGGTACTTTTTCTTATGAAACAGTTTTTTTTCAAGCTAGATCAAATAAATAATGGCCAAAATTTCTCCACATTTAGATGGTAAATTCTCTTTTGGTGTTTTTACTCTTCAGATCAACATGAAAATTTTGACATAGGGGCATGCAAATTAAAATATCCTTAAAAAATATCCCTATCAGCGCCAATTATGTCACATAGGTTGTCCAGCATCACATCGGTGATTTTAGCTCAAATTAGCCTGACGGACTAAATTGGTACCAATATGAAAGGTCTTGTTCCTATCAAAACGTTTAGGAATTAGTCCAATTGAAATGTCTATGACCGAATTAGTTACAAAGCAATAAGTTTATGATTTTTTTAAATATTTTTTCCTTGATATTTAGTATAGTAATCGAATCCTTTCACGTGTCAACAAACCATGATAAAAAAAAAAATCTTGAGATTTTGAGGAAGATGTCAATACAATGACCTATGGTTCCGTGGGTTCTGTCATGACATGATCAACTCAAACGACCGACAGCCACATAGTAGTGCACTAAAGTGGCTAAAAGGGAGTCCCATGATGTTTGACCCCATGATATGTTGAACATGTGGATACTATCAGATTTTGGAGGTGACACTTCTAATTTTTGTGGACTAGACTCCCCACTTTTTTAGCTTTCCCTTTCCTTTAGCCTCTTTGAAATGTCCTTTCACCTTCATTTTTTTTTTCTCTGGAGGACAAAAGGCAACAAAGAGCTTTTGATGGTGGAGTCGGAAAAAAAAAAAACGATGTCAATATTTGGTTGTCACAAAAGGGAAAAAATCTCAAACGAGATTCTCGCTAGTGTGTGGACAAATGGAAAGACGGCTACCTTTGCAAGCTGCTTTGTCAAAGTCGGGTTTCAAATTCCCTTGGACATATGTAAAATATCGTTTGGTAAGTTTTTGAAAAAGTTTGAGGAGATACAATTGTATTTTCAAAGGCCTCTAAAAAGTGTTTAATTCAAGGTAGACCTTGAGGCGCTTTGAATTTTGAGCATTTTCGAAATGCAAATATAATTTTTTTCTTCCAACTTTGCCCTTGCTCAACTTTCATAATTTGAAAAATGTCCCCACTTTGCATGACGTCACCGACGAGGGTTCAGGCCTTCGATGAGGTTAGATCTAGCTGTTGACAAGCCAATCTGGTGTTGGCTAGCCTCTCTTGAGGTTATGTGACTCAGGCAATGCCGCATGGGGTTGCATGATCTCAAGTGAGGTTGGTCAGCTCTCGATTTGGCTCGTGGGTAGCTATGTTCCACCGACAAATGGTTTGAGATCTTTTTGTTAAAAAAAGAAATAGCAAAATTCCTTTACAAATTGTAGTTTTCTCCAAACGGCATGTAAATCGAAGTTGCTTTCCAACGTTTTTAAAGCACACTAAATCAAACACTATTTTTACTTTGGAAAACTCCTTTAGTACAACTAAAGTTTCTTGCATTTTTCCAAAGGCTTTTCCCCAAAGTATTTCCAAATGCACCCAGTATCCTACAAGACGAGAACAATGATGGAAAGTTCTATTCAAGGCAAGTTGTCTTCTCTAACTCGCTATGGAGCGTCCAATACTCTTGTAGTTTAAAAAATTATGATGAAAATTTCAGATACCGAAGTCTTTTCAAATTTCCTGGGTCTCATTTATTATCAACTTTTGGGTAGGCCCTCTCTCGTTGGGGAGCCTTATGCACTCCATGACTTTTACATATCCTACGTCTCGATTTAGGAAGATCAGCTTCAAAGCATATGTGCAAGAAATATAATTACGAATCCGAGTTCTCGATGCAGCTATTAGGCATCCTTGGAAAAAAGAGTGGTCCAGGGATTTCATGAGGAATCTCATGACCTCATTCCTCGATCGCGAGGGTACTCTTCTCTACTCATTCCGCTCTTGCCTTCGTCCTATTTTCCTTTGCAATTAACCAATAGGCCAAAGGCATTTATCTTAACATATTTTAATATTCGAATAAGATATTGAATCCAATGTAGTTAGTTAGGAGTAATTGAATCTGTCGGCCTCCTTACGTTTTACGAAAATTACCTCAAAAAACCAGAAACCTTAACCTAACTCTCTCTCTCTCTCTCGGTCTCTCAGCTGTACACCTTGCCTCTGCCATGCTACCATCTTCACCATCTCCATTTGTCATTGGCACACTGACAATGGAGCAAGCTCGTCCACATACAACTTGATCGATCTCTAGCCATCTTCTGGGCAAAAAAAAAAAAGAAAAAAAGAAAAAGAAGATACCTCCAGCCACTTGATCATGGGCAGTTTTCTTACTTTTCTGTTGGTTCAGTCAACTCTTCCTCACCAGATCAGATCTATCAGAAGATAGGATCTTTGGCTTCAAGTGGGTGTTCAAAGAGCCGGGAGTCACCCCCCTTCGCCCGTCTCCTTCCCACAATACTTTTATGGCGCAGTGGTTCGTGGGTCAGTCGCAAGAAATGGAAAGCACAATAATGGCCACATAAAAAAAGAGTTATTAAGAAACTAAACACACGCATCGGAAAGAAGCAGGCAAATCAAACGAGAAAAGGTGTCTTTTGTCCTCTCCGTTCATGTCGTCTGACATGTCTTCACGGATGGAGATGAGTCCAAGGCCGACCTTTCTCCGCCATTAAATATGGGCAGGCCCACCATGTTCTTCCTCTTTGAGAATGAAAGGTCGGTAGTATTGAATGTTTTGAGATATTTTTTTAAGACTTGTCTTTTTGGTATTGCAAGCATGAGTTGGAAGTTGGAAGCAAGTTGCTATCACCTTACATAATTACCATTCTTTTTTTTTTCTCCCAATTGATAGGCTCTATGTCCAAATACCACTTCATTGCCACAAAAAGAAAAAAAAATTATTTCAGCACCTTTACTAAGCATTTCATTAGGTTTGCTATTTGATCTGAATATATCTGGTCAGATTTGGATCGATGATTTAAATATTCTCACAAGCATCTCTAATTCTACCGTTAGTGATTGAGCAATGCATGTTTAGGTGGAATAACATTGTCACAATAGATTATTAATGGGCGATTCTACAAAGAGGTGACTCGAGTTGGTAAAATTATGGAAAGTGTGTGAATTAAAAGAATGAGAAAATTCTAACAATTTTTTAACTATCTATATCGAGTATTTTTCCAAGTAGTTTCCTCATCTCATATTGCAAATATGAAGTAAGAATTCTGCCTTTATTTTGTTCAAAAGAGAAATAGTCATATAAAATAAGATATGGTTTAACGAACAATTTATAACTGATATTATTCTTGTTTTACACAATGAAAAATTCCTGCTTCTAATATAATTTATAGCTGATACAATTTATTTTTTGAACCTGTAACTTGCCTTGCATATCTTGAAAACTAGAACTTACCCTACATATCTTGAAATATGGAACCTACCCTACACATCTTAAAACTTGAAACCTACCTTGTCATAATTCCAAGGTTGATTCCAAGCTCTTCTCATCTTCCACTTGTATTTTTAATTCAACTATTATAGTGAATCATCACCTTTAATAACTACTTCTTACTGCTACGATTCACTAATCACAACTCATATTTAGACATATGAATAGATATGAAATATTAATAAAGTAAAAATCTTAGTCTTAATTATCGCTAGAAATGAAAGCTCACACTAGTGGTTATAGATTACATACATATTATCGAACGCCATGGAATACTGCGGGATCGCGTGAAAACATATACAAAGAAAACTTTTTTTAGGTTTCAGGTTCCATGTTTCACCTACTAAGAATGCAGCCCTTACCTGTTAGAACAGGTTTAATAATTTTTTAAACTTAAAACCTACTATACATACCTTAAAACTTGAAATCGGATAGCTTCCCCACAGTTCCATTTTCAGTTCTACCCTAGAACCATATTTGCTCATACCAAAAACACCAAATCAATACGCTTGTAACAATTTTATCCTCTATTATTTTTATTGTAATGTGTTAATATCACAAAAAACCCAACTGTGACAAATAGAGGTTGAAAACCACAAATTAATAAATTTGTCAATTGGCACACGTTATCTAACTCAACAATTTGATGGTAAAATTTAACGAAAGGTTAATTTATCACAAGTATAAAAGTTTGAGGTTTTTGGTGGTTGGGAAATTAGTTTTGGATAAATTTATTACATATGTACCACTTTGAGGTTTTTTGTCATATTAACCCTAAATCAATTAATGGATTTGCTATCGTACTTTTATTATTTCATAGAAATTTGAGGTTGAAGTGAACATGAGGTTTGCTTGGTTAATAGAATACATTAATCAACTAGTCATTTAGCAAGGTTAAAGGCAGATGGGATTGGGGGCTAGGTTAGGCTAAACTTTTTGTTCAAGTTCTCTCATCACAATATATAGAGCTAGTTGCACCAACTAGGGGTGGCCACGGTTTGGGAGCCGCCAGTTCTGATTCATGAACCAGCGGTTTCAAATTTGGAGGAATTGGCAGTTTCGAACAGCCGAACCGTGGTTTGGTACCGCTGACCGTTGGTTCTGAATTGATTTTGATTTTTTTTAAGGTTTTTTAGTTTAAAAATTAACTTATGATGAATTTGTAATAAAATTGTAATTATATTATCAAACAATGAATTATGAAATAAAAGAAAATTATGAATTATAAAATTATGAAATAATGTATTATCAAATAAATATAGGAGAAAAAAAGGAAGGGGAGAGGGCTTGAACATAATAATTTATCATTAAACGTATATATACCTTCTTGGGGATAAAAGAATCAAGGCCGATGTAGTTCTCTTATTTTTGATAACTTTATACTTACCTCATCATCAATCGTCGCTATCCATTCCTGTATCAGTGGTGGTGGTGTCTCCGTCATCAAAGAATTCGGCTTCATTATTGTGATCTATCTCTTGTTGTCTATATTGAGCCTTTGTCCAATCGTCAACACAAGCTTGAAATTCCATCAATTCAAGAGCTAATTTTGAACGTGGCTCATCTAAAATATTGCCTCCACCGCTAAATACTTGTTTTGCCGCAACTATTGAACGAGAGGTTGTTAAAATTTATTTTGCAATCAGAGCAAGAATTGGGTATTGAGTGGAGTGCCTCTTCTACCAATCTAATATACTGAAATTTCTACTGTCTTTAGATTCATTAAACTCAAAAGAAATTGTTAGATAGTTTTTTTTTTATTTTAGAATTACTTCCTATTACATCTTTTTTTCTTTTTTTGTCTTTTAATCAAAAGTTGATACCCTCTACTAATTTTATCTGGATCTTCACATTGTAAGTTGCTAGATTGAGATCCACATCTACTATCACCTGAAACATTATATGTTTTACAAATTCATTATGTAATTCTATTACTATATTTTTAAAATTTATTTGTATAGTTCTAATATTTATCTTATAATTTAAATGTAGACATTCATAATACGTATTCAAATAATCACATAAATTATCTAATTTACAACGTGAATAAAAAATAGAAGCAACTAAATAAATAATACATTTTCATTGTATTAAAAAACTCCAATAATATTAATACATTCTATTAAAAATAAATGCATAGCTGAATAATAAACACCAGATAAACTATAAGTTGCATCATTAAATTTTTTTTTAAATATTTTAAAAAATTTTGCAACTATCTCATTCTTGAAAGTATAAACTAATTTTAGATATATTATTTGAAATAAATGCACATAATAAATATTTATATGCAAAAGATTCATTAACAAATAGTAAGTAGAATTCCAACAATTTGGAACATTGTTTAGAAATTTTTTTTGATTTTTTTCCATGTAATTTACAAAATTTTGTCAATTCTTTCATTATTAGGGATGTTTCCATAAATATCGAATTATTATTTTTATCAAGTTGAGAGAAATTTGAAAAGTTTTTAAACCATCTTGTACATATAAATTTAAACATGACAAGCACATCTAATGTGAGAAAATTGTCCATCAAAAGCGGGTTTACAAATATTTTCAAGTTCAACAATCGAAGTAGTATTTGCTGCAGTATTATCAAAATCAATTGAAAAAATTTTATGAAACAAATAATATTCTTCTAAAATTTGTCTAATTAATCTATAAATATTATTTGTCGTATGCCTATCATCAAAATTCTAAATGCAATAACTCTTTTTTGAATATTCCAATCATCATCTATCCAATGACATGTTATACCCATATAAAAATTAGTTTGCCAATAATCGCTCCAAATATCGCTACCTATATGCACATATCCATTAAAATTCATAAAAAAAATTGTAAATATTTTTTTTCCTTTTCTATAAAAATTTTTAATTTCACATTTAAGTGAATTTCTAGGAACACGTTTTGCTTGTGGAGCATATGCATTTTGTATAAATTGATTAAAACCAAAGTTTTCACCAAAACTAAATGATAAATGTTTAACGGAAACAAATTTACCTAATTCTTCTCTATAAGTTTTCATTAAAACGAAATAAAAGAGAAGTATTAGGATTGACATACCCAGAAATTTTTTGTTGACTAATGTCAATTCCAATTTCGGTTGGATGTTTTGACCTAGGATGCCGATAAATGTTCTATATCCTTGTCCACCTGCAAATTTGTATGATTTAGTACAATATTTACAAATTAAATTACACATATTTGGACCATGTTCAAATCTTCAACTTTCGTGAAATGCTCTCATATGATGAATGAACCATCCCGCTCCTTTGTTGTTGACATTTCTTCGGTACTGATGGCGGTTGGACTTGTCGGAGGATGAAAACCCTCTTACATGGGGACTTGTGTCATATTAGAGAAAATGTTAATTTCATCATCTATATCAACTCCTCAATCTGCATAATTATGAGGATTATGATAATTGGATTCTCTCATTGTGCTCTTACCTTTGCTATTAGCTCGACTTACACTTGCTATTGTTTTTGGATATATAAAAAATATATGATGTAATGAAAAAAAATATAGGGTTTGAAAAAAGAATTTGCAATATGAAATTATTAAAGGAGATAATAAATAAAAAAATTAGACGATCGAAAATGTAATTGAGAGTTCGAGAGAATTGGGAGCTTGAGAGAATTTAAGAGAATTGTGTGAAAAAATAAAAGATGAAGATGGGGTATTTATAAATTTTGCATAATATATATATTTTGAAATTTGGCTCCAACGGCTCTTGACGGCGGTTCCGAACTGCCTGAAACCGTTGGTTTTGGGCCGGTTCCGGTTCCACAAAATGTAGAACCGAGATTGGACTGTTGTGGCCACAGGCCGGTTCCAGTTCCAAACCGAAGAACCAGTCAATGGGCTGGTTCCGTTTTTGACCGGTCTGGTTTTTGGGCCGGTTTTGCGCCCAAACTAGCCTGTAGCCACCCCTAGCGCCATCGCTTGGAGCTGAACGACCTATGATAATGGAAGATACGCGAACTCATTAGAAAAAAAAGAAGAAGAAAGAAAGGTAGTTAGATGCACCAAGAATTTTACAGAACCTTAATAAACATAAGTAAACATATGGCATTACAAGCATTGATTGGATAAACTCAATACAATTGCTAACTAGACATTGACAGTCGCCGGCATTATCACCTTCAGCCTTTTTTTTTATGCATGTAGAATTGGTACATATGACATTATTCACATAATGTGGACATACAAGATATGCATTCTTGATGATCTTATGTCAACAACAGTTACGAATTGTCTCGAATCTCGAACTTAGTTGCCTTTTCCTTTCTCTGTTTCCATCATGATGGCTTCACCTACCTTTCCTGGTATTATGTTATGTCTCGACCTCCCTCGTCTTGTCAAAAGCTAGATCATTCGCCCTATGAAATGAGGATTCGCAAGAGGGTATAATCTTTGCGTTTCTGTTTAGGGTAATCTCCCCTCTCTCTTTCTCTAATACCTTTATGGAGGCCCATTAGAGAAACGGCCAAAACGGGTTCAATGGCCAGATCCTGTCGTCCTCAGTTCATGTAGCAGATTTAGCTTCATTGCTTTAGTCACCATCATGGACCAGCAGGGTGAATCGCCCTTTGTTCATGTTCACTGTATCACAAATTCGAAGGGCTTTACCTTGCTATTGGTTCGGACGGATGCTTCCCCTTATCCACATAGTTCATCTTTTTGATATATTGATACGAAATAACGACTTGTCTACGTACGTTCATTGCGTCCGTCGGTCTACTGAAACCACACATTCTCAATCACCGCCACTAGGTGAGGTCAACCTCGTCGGCCCTCGCCTTTGGCCGATTCGGTTGGAGGAAGAAGAAGGAAATGAAGGGAAAAAAATGAAAGACAGAGAAAAGAAAAGGAGAAAAAGAAAGAGAGAACAAGTAAAAAATAAAAAAAATTGATGAGATATCAAAATATTATTATAAATTATCCACGTCAGCGCCAATCACATCACGTAGAATAATCAATATCTACGTCAGCGATTCCCGATCAAAATTGATCAGATAGACTAAAGTGTCATAAATGTAAAAAGTTCATGACTCTATTGGCACACAAAAATGATTTACGAATGAATTGACTCAATTGAAATAGATTTAAAACTTTTTTGGCAATTTTTCCAATCAAATGAGATAGGCCACGCTCGATTCTTACTTGGGTAGCTTCTAAAGATCATGTCCGCTAGGGAAGCTATCCCTGAGGGAAATCCTTAGTATCAACGTCTATTATCAAACCTGTGATCAAATTGGGGAAGTGAATTTACTCCGGTATAGTCTAAAATACGTAGCGCATAGTTGTTACACCAAATAAGAAGCCTAAAGCAAGAAGAACCTCACATCAAAAAGCGCTACTGTACATTTCGCTCTTCTTGTATCTCTACCACTTCGCCGGATCAATGACCATCACTCACGTCTCTCTCTTTTTCGCATCTTTGACATGAAACAAAACCCTAACTTAACCATTCGTATCGATATTCCGATGAACACGCCGTACTTATGCAGAGAAAATCTCGTCGTTTCGGTAGTTTCTTTCATAATCAAACCGATGATGTCCATTCCTGCACGAGCTGTACGTCGAGACAATCCCAGAAAGCTCTTCCCGACGCCATTTTCTCGTCGACCGAGCTTGCTCGCGCGCAAGAACGAGACGGCCATAAATGTGCGGAAACAGTGGCACGAAAATGGGTGCAATGAATCTGTATGTCTATTGTCTTTTCGAGTGAACCAGTGGCCTTTTCATTCAATGAAGAGCGAGCCCCACGGTAGCATTCAGACTGTTGGGGGGAGGACAGAGGAGTATGGCTCGCGACATTTAAAGCCAAAAGGCGGATGAGAGATGGAGTAGATTGAGAAGACATGGACAGGTTCCAGAGTGCGATCTTGAGGCAAGATGACTTTGGTTGAGGGGAATTTGAGGTAAAACATAATAGCATGTGTGCTCATTAAAGGCCGGTTCCTAGTTGGGGTTGAAGTTGGTGAGAACGTAGCGGACTTATAAATGCGCTCTCTCTCTCTCACTCTCTCTCTCTCCTCTGGAAAATAGTGATGGGTGCCCTTCCAAATAAAAGCCTAAAATAAAGCTGTCTTCTCAAGAAAAGATCTAAGTGAGGCTATGTTATTTTGCATGAGGGTCTAAAGTGGGCGTTTTCACAAAAAAGAAGAAGAAGAAGCAAATCATACAAGTAGATTTTATGTCATATAAGGGCTTTTAGTGGCTAAATTGATCTCAAATAAGAATTTAGGCTCCCCGGTTGGCCAAATCTTCGTGGGACGGCAAAGATTTGGCCAGCCTACAAGCTCGAGTCTTTACTTGAGACTAAGTTAATCACTTCAAGCCCTTATTCTAGATAAGCTCCATTTTGAGTCCTCTTTGAAGAGAAAAAAAAAATCCTCAATTCAAGCCTTTATGAAAGATGATGTCTACTTTGGGCTCTCTTGTCCTCTCTAGGCCCTCGAAAAAAGGTCCCACTTCAAATCATCATTTAAAATTCTCTCAAACATTAAGGGTGCACAAAAACTAATCTAGTTTAGATTGAAGAACCGTTTTCGTCAGATCATAGTCCTTTGACCCAATCCAACTAGCCAGAATATTATCCAGCAAGAGGCCTCACAGGAGGTCCCAAAGAGTTGCGGCCTAGACTCACGATCATATTTTTTTGAGGAGCCATTTGACATTGAGTCTTTTTAAAAGCTCGGCTAGCCCACTAGATTTGCCCCTAATACTTACCCTTCTCTATTTCGAAGACTAGGACAAACAAATCTCATGTGTGAAAGGGTACACCTTTTTTGTTTTTTTTTTGGCCGGAAGTTTGAAAGGGTGCGTGCTTGAACTGTATGCACTTCTAACAAGGGGCCAAAGCTTTGAACTTACAAATTTCACCTACTTTCATGACTACAAGTTCAGATGCAGGCCGAACCATCTGTAGCATTGTGAAGAATTCATGGAGAAAGGCTGCTCAGGCATGTTTCATATTGGAGAAGAGCCCACAGTTTCGGCAAGCTTATCCTGCTAGCCTTGAATAAACCTCCGAGCTCTGCAAATGAGGCAATTTGGGGTAAAACCTCATTCTAGCTTGTTCGCTTAATTTCCTAGTAATCCATTAAGTGATTTCAGCCAGGTGCAATTGCTTTGCTACTGCTCACCTTTTTCCATCAAAGACGTTGCAACTTGCCCAACAACATTCTTGACATGGAAAGTGAGTAAGGTCTATCGCATGGGATCTAACTTCTTGTTCTAGCCCGCTCATCAACGGAAAATTTCGTAATATTTGCCGTGTTAGCTGTGATTAGGCTCGGGCTCAATGAGGTCAGACTTTCATAACTAAATGCCCTTGCCTAAGTCCGTTCAAAGGGCCTGGCAAGCTCGGCTGACGGTGACCAGGTCTGAGTTGATTATCACCTAAATGCCCTTGCCTAAGTCCGTTCAACGGAAAATTACATACTGCTCCTCGATTATCACCTAACTATTTACCTTAAATCTCGAGACAAAACAGGAAAAACCCAAAATTTTGGCCAAAATGAAAACCCAAAACTATCTTCGGAAAAATTTAGTGATCGTCCCCATATTTTAGGCGAGTTTTCAATTTGGTCCACCAGATTTCTTTCATCTTAGCCCCTCTGCTTTGGTACCAGGTTAGGCAGGGAAGGGAAGAGCGTGAACCAAAAACACTAAGTCGATAAAAATATGCAAGAGTGCATATACTGGAAGAGCTTATGGTCTGAGATTCTGACACAAGATGCCCAGAGGAAAATGAAAAGAAGAGAGAAGGCAGAGCTAAAAACATATGCAGAGACTTTCCAGGTTCCAATCGCTCTCTGTGTTCATCTATTCGAGAGCCACTAAGCCCTCTCCAGCACACTACCTACCTTTGCTCAGAAGCCATCCGTTGGGCAGAGAGAACAATGCCAGTTACTGTTCTCGAGAAAGTTCTTGTGTGCCCATTCTTTTCAACATCGCTTTGATCAACAGTAGTTAATTGAACATGTCATGACTGTGCAGGGACACCACCCCGCCGCTGCATCACCGGCCACTGATTGTGCAGAGCAATCTGCACCATAAAGACGAGTTATATAGAGTAATGATGGTAATGGCTGATTGACCTGCCCTTGCCCTTCCGAACAGATCACTTACCAACCACGACGAAAATGGTACTTCCTCTATCCTGATATTGCATAGCAGGAACACTTTGGTTGCCTGGTAAAATCTGTTGTGGGCAAACTGTGGACATGGCAGTCTTCCATGGGCGAATTTCTTCTAGTTCAGTCTTCTGTAACATAAGGTTACTGCATTTTTGCTCCCCTGTCCACTCATCCTGATGTGCATATATAAATGGCAAAGACAGAATCTCTATCCAAACATGAGTGGGACGCATAGAAAATCGAAAATGATTTTTTCAACCAAATGGGACTGCTAAAGAAAAGGTCATTTATCACCATGAATTGAGGGATTCCAAGAGGGGACGACTTTCATAATACACAATCCCTATGTTGCTAGACGTTTATCAATGTGACAACAAAAGAATGACCTTCCCTCAGGATAATGTTGATCTTAGTCTTCACATGCAATAATTGGTTGAACTTTGGAAGATGAAAGTTCTGCACAATGAATATGCCATCGCAAGAGAAAGCAATGATACTCCTCCCAATTGATCCTACAATTACAGAACTAATAAATATGGAATTCCACCTAAGAGGGAAAGGAAAGATAACAGAGCACGGTCATTCTAACGTCCAATGCATGGTGGAATGTTCATCTGATTCTTCCTGTCACTGTCCCTTGACAAACAGTCCTCAAATGGAGAACGAGGGCCGAGAAGGGCGTGAAATTACCAGTTCAACAGAGAGAGAGACACAAATATAGCTAACGATTGTAACTGGATGGGTGTGTGGTTATTTTGCCCCTGCACCACGTCACTGTTCTGAAGACTACATGTCAGAAGCAAGAGAAACAACTCACGTCATTGCAAAACGTAATCTAATTACACGAAAGGAATAAAAGCATGGGGAACCGGGCAAAGTTCCAATGACCGTGCTCCTCAAATGCTCCAGTTATTTTTCTATCAAAAATCAAAAGACAATCAGTGTGAACGAAAGGTATCCAGGGAGCTCATCAGATGAATCTTAAATGGATATGCAACTTTTCACGATGAACAAGTCAACAGATCAACTCAACATCGATGTATGTCTTGGAATGATCCACACACCAAGAAAGGCCAGGTACAAAACACGCCGAGAATGCATTACTATGAAGGGACCTGGCTGGGAAATTGACAAGAACCAGGAGCCAAACCTGCAATCCAAAGACAATCTGGACCTTTAAAACCAGTCTACCTCTTGTAGACGGAAAGGTAATTCTTAAATACTTTGCGCAGGCAGGCATTTGTTTATTTTGGAGAACACATCATGGAAGCGAGTGGATAAAGGCACCCCAGCAGCAATGTTGCCTATAAAGAACAGCTTGTGCTACAAAAGATGTTTTCAACTAAAAGAATGATTCACCATAAGATTTCAATTACCAAAAGAAGGCACTCACGCTGCTTTCTTTGAATTGTGTTATCTAGCTTCTATCACGGCGGCAACAGCGAAACATCTTCTGCCTTTACTTTACTCGGTGGAAAGGGCATTGCTTGTTCTCTCTTCAGGCTATCATTGACTCATCATTGCTCCTTCAAATTAGATACCACCCTCCATTCTTTGAATTGGTACCCAATCATTGCGATCTTATGAAAGATGTAACTGACACCAAGGATTATTGTATGTCCAGGCATTGTTCAGAATCCCACTTAAGAAATGCACTTGCATATTGCTAGCTCAAGAAAGATCATATTTACACATTGTAGATAGTCTAATGCCTGCGATACCTTATAAATTTCAGACGGTACAATGGTGAGCGCATCGGCAAGCAGTTTCACAGGAAAAATAGAGATTGTTCATATCAAGTGTCAACAACAAACTCCTCTTATAACCCTTTTTATTTACCATCGGCTTTTGCCAATTCAAGGACATCATTTCTCTTCGGCTCTTCCTCTTCCTCCAGCCTCTGGATTCACCACAAGGTTTGAAAGGCACTCGTGTTTGAGCATCAAAGTAAAAGGATAACTGGAGGATTTGATGATTGAATTGCAGTCTGTGAGAACTGGAGAATTGCTGCTTAGTATTCAGAAAGTACGGATTCACAATGACCAGCATAAAGATAACAAGGTTTGTACAGACCGCATGTCAGCTGCCATGACCTACCAAAGACAAACCATACATTCACAGCACCCTCCGAGCACAAAAAAGAGCTCATTTCTAAATTTTATAGCCAGCTGCAAAACTTGTTCATAAAATAAGTTGTAGATCCTGTGGAGTATTCTCAACTGTGATGATTCTAAAACTCAGTTCCCTTCGAGTATCTTTGCCATACATGTTTCTACGAAGTTGCTATTTGTTTACAAATTTTATCAACCAAAGAATGGCACATGCCTTCTTCCAAAACATAACCCATCCTGAACATAGTGTCTAACACAAGTACACAATCATCTAAGCCATCGCCTTGCAAGAGGCTCTGAATAAGCACATCGAAAGTAGTCTTACGAGGTTGGATATTTCTGTTTAGCATGTCAACCAAGCAGTCCATGGCCTCAGTGATGAATTCCCTTTTGCACAATGCATTCACAATTCGATCCCAAGTACCAGGCCAATAGTTCTACACCCTGTTTTGCATATCACTCAATAACAACTTCACTTCTTGCAATTTCTCCCAGATCAATGAGCTTTTTCAACAAGTGCCGCATAAGAGGAACTTGATGGAACAACACCCTGTTGTGATAGCTTGTCCAAGAGATCTCTTAAATGGTTAACTTTCCAACCTGCAAAAGCCCTGTACCAAAGTGTCATAGGTGATCTGATCACGAGCAATGCCCTTCCGAGGCATTTCTTCAAACATCCCAACAGCTTTCATCTAACCTTCCGTGCAAAGATAACCCAGAAATCATCATGTTGTAAACTGCTGTGCTCTCTCCGTGACCTTTACAACTCATTTCATCAAACATTTTTTTTGGCCTCTTCTACTTTCCTGCTTTTAGAAAAACCCATGAATTAGTGTAGTGTAAGTATGCTCATTAGGGACAAAGCCTTTATGAATCATTTTCAAAACCACAACTTCCTCGCCTCACCCATCCATCCAATGTCGCAGAACCCCGTGAATCAATGTGGTGTACACGACCCTGTCCGGTAAGTACCCTCTATCCTTTAGATCACCAAAAATCCGATAAGCCTCGAGCTGCCTCCCGTTCTTGCAGAGCCCATTAATGACTTCCTGATATGCGAACATATCTGGAGCACGGTCCTTCGCGATCATCAAGTGGAGTATTTGGGACACCTTCGCATAATCCCCCTGCCTACAAAACCCAGATATCAACCTAATGAAAGTCGCATACTGAGGGATCAATCCGCTTTCAATCCCTTGCCAAAGCAACTCATAACCTCTCAAAAGACTTCCACCTTCGCAAAAGGCTTGAATCAGGTGCCCCAACAGTCTCGGCATTCGCCTGCCCTACAACACACAATTTCACCATTCCTCATAGAACTCCAAGACGAGATCGAGTCCGCCGAGCCTTGAGACAGCATTTCAACACAAATTCCATGTCTCAATGGACGGGCGAATCTCCCACAACTCTCCTAATTTGAGAAAAACTCATCGATCGCGTCCCTCGAGCAGTCCGCCTCGCAAGCACCAGCGCACGTAACGCTCCAACGAATCCGCCCCAGGCGAGAACCCCGGAGTCTGAAGAGCAGCGACTTCGCGGCATTGCGGCGACTTGGCCGCGACCAGAGCATCGAACAGCAATTCGCACGAATCCGGTTCCGGCGGGGCGTCGTGGCGCGAGACGGCCCAGTGAAAAGAAGCGCAGAGAAGGAAGGCGTATTCTGTTGCCTGAACAGCTCGCGGAAGAAGCCGGGTCCGAGAAATCGAAGAGGGGAATTCGCGGAAACCAGGGTCACCTCCCACCTGGGTCCTCGTGCGCGTGATCTTGCAGACCTTCTCGGCTATCTCCGAGATCGAGAGGGTCTTGTCTTGCTGGGTCGCCCCCGTCGAACGGCACCGTCGCTGATGCTTTTGATAGACCGTGAGAGCTAGGGTTCCGCCGAAAGCGGGTGGTGGTTTTGGCGGAGGAAGATTGACAGAGACGAGTGAGCTCTGGCCATTGGAGTATCAGTAGTCAGAAGCTGTGGAAATCGACTCCCCCTCGATTATTATATTAGAGAATTATACCGTTCGACCCCATACTTTAAATAAGTTTTTCAATTTGGTCCCTGCACCACACTTTTCTTTTCATTTCAACCCTTAACGAATGTTGTTTATACCAGGTTAGGCAGAGAGTGGAGAGAGGGGCGACTGGCTGCATGAACACCAGACCAGATGAGATACTAAAATTAAGCATTCCAATGAAGCAAGCCCACGTACGGGCATTTCTTATATTCTGAGATTCTTACACAACGTGCTGAAGAGAAAATGGAAAAAGAAGAGACGAGCGCACATAGAGGTTTTCACGGGTTTGAATCTCTCTCTCTTCTCTCTCTGTTCATCTGTTCGAGCTACTCTGCACTCTCCAAATCTGATACTGTTACTCGAAAGCCCATCGGGGGGCAGAAGAGAAGACGATGCTGATTACTATTCTCGAATGAAGCCTTGATCTACTGTAGTTGAATGAACATGTCATGACCGTGCAGGAACGCGACACGCCGCTCAATCATTTGCAGCTGATCATATGGAGCAATCTGCACAAGGAGAGGAATTATATATACAAAAAAAAAAAAATGGTAATGGATCAATTGAGGAGCGTGTCATTCGAGTAAATTCCTTCTTTACACACTTTTCTGAGCTAATTCCAGTTACTGGTCAAACCACGACGAAGAGGGACATAATTCATTTGCATGCGACACAGTAGAAGAGCGTTGGTCACCTATGGACTCGAATTCCGTCTGGCCAAACTATGGACACGGCATAGTTTCCCATTGGCCGAATTTCCTCTGCGTTCGATGTCTTCCGGAACATCAGAATCACTGCAGTTTTTGCTCCCCTGTCCAACTCATCTGATGTGCAGATAAGTGGCACAAGAAAGATTCTCTCATTAGTCGAAGAGTCTAGACATTAAGAGGAGCCCACGGCACAAGTAGAAATAGTCAAAAGGATTTTTTCAGCTTAATTCACCCACTAGAGAACAACGCTTGTTATACTCTGAATCCCTATAGCTGTAGACGTTTTATCGAAGGATGCAGAAATAAGGGGGGAGAAAATCAGAGTATAGAAACTTTTGAAACTTCCAAGTGTTTTTTTAATTGATGCTGAATAGCGTTTTGATGAAGTTCAATGCTGCCTCTAAAATCTTTACGGCCAATAATTACTATTACTAAGGTTCAGTTGATAAAAAACACTTCGTTACTGAGAGATACCGCGTGGAGTTGTATAGGTGGAAGTGAAAACCATGCTCGATCACCTTCATGCATGAGTGCTTGGATTATGGGCAAAATGGCATGAAAGCAGCTCAAATCCACTATCTACATTTCAAAACGTGTGCTTAGACCTTTGTTTTGATTCGAAGAAAGATCACAAAATTAGCCTGGACGTCCATTTGTAGAGTTGAACTTATGCTTGTCTGGTGAAACGCCAGAACAGCCTGAACATTTTATAACTATAGGATTAGCATCTATTATTTCCCAAGGTTATGATTGATCGCTATTGACACCGCTGCAGTAAGAACCTAAGTAGACTACTTCAATTTGCATAAGTAAAAACAATCAGAGGACTTTTCTAGGTCAGAGAGAAGTCCTCATACCACACTCTGAGCTGAATGTCGGTCGTTCCTTCTCACAGTTGCGGGGTGTAGAAAGAACTCCCTCATCCTGAACCGCGAACCCCCTTCACTTTGATTGCCTTGATGACTTTATCATAAGTTACGGACTGTTGACACTGCGAAAAGGAAGACGACACTTAAAATCATTCGAATAGAAAGCCAAGAATCGAAAAGATATGCAATTTAACTGAACGATATTCCTTCAGTTTCGATCAGTGTCGGGAGGGGAGATAAGCCTAAAATTTGGTAGACCCACACGGATCATTCTGATCTCACAAATCTAGTTAGACACTGGCCACTGCGTGTCTCGAAGCACAGAGAATATTTCTTCTCAACCTTTATCGAGTTTGGTGTGCCGAAGTTTCCTTGAACTTAATAATCAAAACTACACTTGTGCACGAATCTTGGCATCCACAGTATTGTTGCAACTCCCAACCCACCCCCCCCACACGGTCCTGACCCTGCCTGGCCACCATTCCACCCGTAGACGGATCTAGACACAACTTCCTGGCCATTTCTCCTCATCCCCCTGATCCCAGGAGGCTGCTATCGAGCACTAATAATCAATGAAAGAATCATTGATGTATCCGTCATGCCTC
>JAGVVM010019471.1:0-26881 GCA_019149425.1 Psidium friedrichsthalianum
GGTTGCACATTCTAGACTTACTCTTTCTATCAATCTGCATCCAGTGAGATTTGCATCTGAATACCCTTTCAAATGGAATTCAGAATCTTTAGAATACCCTAGTCCATACTTGGGATAAGTTCCAATGTACATAATGATTCTTTTGATAGCTAATGTATGTGATTCTCTTGGATTTGATAGAAATCTCGCACATAAGCATACGCTATATAATATATCTGGTCTTGAGGCTATAAGATATAGTAGTGATCTAATCATATTTATATAGAGTTTTGGATCAACTTCTTTTCCTTGTTTATCGTTGTCAAGTTTGGACAAATGTGACATTGGAGTCTTTGTCTTTTTGTAGTTCTCTAGACCAAATTTCTTGACAATTTCAAGAGCATATTTCTCCTACTGAAGAATGATTCCCTTCTTGGTTTGTTGTATCTGAAGTCCAAGAAAGAATCTTAATTCTCCCATCATGCTCATCTCAAACTCATCCTGCATTACCTTAGAGAAATTCTTGCATAATTGTTCATTAGGATATTCAAAAATAATGTCATCAACATAAATCTAATTAAGAAGAATATCTTTACCTCGTTTCTAAATAAAAAGAGTTGTGTCAAAACTACATTTTGTAAATTTATTTTTAGAGAGAAAGCTACTTAATCTTTCATACTTAGCATGAGGTGCTTGCTTTAGTCCGTCTAATGCTTTCTTCAGGTGTAGACAAGATCTTTTCCTCTTGTTTTTTTTTTTAAACTAGGTGGTTGTTCGACATAAACCTCTTCTTTGATGTACCCATTTAGAAACATGCTTTTCACGTCCATCTAAAAAAGTTTAAAGTCATTGTAACATGCATAAGCAAAAAGTTGCCTTATGGCCTCTAACCTGGCAATAGGAGCATAAGTCTCATAGTAATCTATTCCTCCCTCTTAGGAGTATCCTTTTGCCCCTAATCTTGCTTTGTTTGACCATTTTTCTTTTGTCATCATGTTTGTTTCTGAATACCGATTTTGTTCCTATCACAGGATGATTTTGGGTGTTGGAACAAGTTCCTAGACATTATTAATCTTGAATTGATGAAATTCTTCTTGCATTGTAGTAATCCAATTTTCATCTAAGAGAGCTTCTTCAATTCCCTTTGGTTCGATCTAAAAAATAAGTGCAATGTTGCTCATTGCATCTTTGAACTTTGATCTGGTCCTTATTCTATCATCTAAGTTTCCCATTATGAGTTCCTTAGGGTGATGACTTGTGTTTCTAGTTTTTGTTGAATCGCTTGTCCTGAACTTCAATTGAGTTTTGAGAATCTGATTGCTTTTCTTGTTGTTCTATTGGCATTGGTTAACCATTTTTTTTACTCTGAACTTCTTTAGAAGCACAATTCTTTTCAGAATCTTGATTCCCCTTGGAGTCTTAAGATTTAGGGGTGTTAAAATCGAATTGAAAGACCGAACTGAAGAGTACCGAAAATTTCATGCATTTTGGTTTGGTTTAGTTTGTCTAATGAAACAAAAATCATTATTTTTTTTTTGTTCGAGATACTTCAGCTCGGTATTCTGTTAACCGAACTCAAAATTGCCCATCTTCTTAATTTAACAATTTATGATCTCTCCTCTTTTTCAACCATTATATTAGATGAAAATTTCACACCCTCTCAAAATAGCCTTCGAGAAGAAATGCTAAATTTGCCACTACTCAATCTCCTCCTAGATTGCACAATAACTACCACATTGTCCTTCTTTCACTTTGTGCTCAACTGTTGGCCTTGCAATTCGCTCAATGGCCAACTCTGTGATTGCTTCGGCTGCTTTGATTCCTTCAAGGAAGTTCGTATCCAAACAAAAGACACTATGACTATGAATCCCGACTCTGTGATTGCTTCGCTACTCTTTTTTGCCATTTCATGCCTTGATCTGGATTTTCCTTTCTATTTTCTTCTTCATTTTTCTTTGTATTTTGCCTGGGTTTTGTTGTGGCCATAAAATGTATTGGGCTTGTTTTGGTGTTTAGAGGGATGTGCTACAGGTGTTTGGTCTTTTAATGTGAGATCGGTTAGCTCTTCAATTGGAATGGTGAGGATGTTAGGATGGGTGAATCACTGCCAAATCCAGCGTCGAGAGGGAGTGGGTGTGATAATTTTCACCACAAGTTATGTTTGTGAAATCAGGGCTTTTCAGAGAGAGAGAGAGAAGTGGCAGTTAAGGGGTTCTAGAATGGGATTGTGAGTGTGATTCGGTAAAATTGATTGTTTCAAAAATTTTAACTTGATATTATACTAAAGATGCTTAAAAGGGGTTAAATTACAAAACAATTTAATGGATGCATTGCAACTATATGCTGCTCCTAATTCATCTACGTTACAGCTAATAGTTAGAACAAGAAAAGCAAATCTATTGAAGTGTGGTGCTAGCTATATAGCCATAATTTTTTATATGTCATGCTTATAATACTTGTTGGCTGTGTTTCTTTTTTGCTTATTGTGGAGTTGATTCAATTCATTTTTCCCATTATTATGTTGAGTTTATATTAGCTTTTCTTGTTTTTGTTTGAGAACTGCGTTTTCTTCTTTCACTCTATTTAAGAAGAAATGTCTATTAAGTATTGGAATCGTTGCTGGTTAATAGATATCTTCGATGAATGAATCTACTGGCACAACCAAAAAGTGGACAAGATTTGCTACGTGGGAACACTTTAAAAGGGCAAACGATAACCAAGATAAAGCTGAATGTATATGTTGTGGGGGCTCTAATTGGTTGTTCTAGTAGTCAAGGGACTAGTGGGATGCATAATCATTTAGCTAGATGCAAGGAATATCCATATGCAAACGTAGAGAAAAGGAAAAAAAGTTCATCAAGTCAAATTGTTGGGTCGGTAGTTCTAGTTCATCTGGACCATGGAAACTTGACCAAGATACTGGTCAAAATGATCTAGCAGCCATGTTCGTTATTGGTGAATTACCTTTCAAGTTTTTAGAAAATGAGGGATTTCAGCAACTCATGAGTAGAATCTAGCCGAAGCTTTTAATCGCCTCAAGAAACACATTGAAGCAAGAATATTATAAGTTATACTTGGAGGAAAGAGGCAAATTGAAGAAATATTTCTCCGATACATCTCCAAGAGTATGCCTCACAATAGATATGTACACCTCTTGTCAAAATTTAAGTTACATGTGTCTCACATGTAACTTAAATTTTTAGTACCCATATTTTTGCTTTTATTTAATTATTATTATTTATTTATTAATTATTATTATTATTATATTGTGTTTTTTTTGTACCCATATTTTTGCTTTTATTTTTAGTATATTTTTAGTACATTTTAAGCTTTTATATCTTAGGATGGGTTCATCGACCGCCGACCCCAACTAGTTTGAGATAAAGGTGATGTTGATGTTGATGATGTTGTGTCTCACTGCTCATTTTGTAGATGCTGTTTGGAAGTTGCAAAAGAAAATTTTGAATTTTTGTCAAATCTCAAAACATGCTAGTGAGATTATAGGAAAAGTAGTTGAAAGATGCTTGACCAGTTGGGGGATTGAAAGTTTTTTTTTTTTATCACCATGGGTAATGAGAGCTCAAATGACTTGGGAGCTCAATATTTGAAACAAAGACTTAACTACTAGAATTCTTTAGTGTTTGCAGTGAGTTGCTCCGTGTCATATGTTGTACGCATATACTAAGTTTTATTGTGAGAAAGGAGTTGAAGGATATAGATGATTCATTGTTAGAATATGCTCGACTGTGCATTACATGAGGTCATCCCCTTCAAGATGCAAAGGTTTAAGAAGTGCATTGAGGTAGAGAATATCGAATGTGATGTCCTGAAATTTGAAATTCGAAATTATAATGAAATTTAGATTTTTGTGGAAAAGGATCAATTTTCGGACGTGACATTAATTTAGTTGGAGCGTCGGTCTGAAACTAGAATATCGTTCAATCATGCCGAAGAAAATTCTCCATTCGCGTCGTAAAATTTTCATTCGCGTCGAACCCCAATCGAGTCCGAATCCTCATCGCGCAAACCTGAAAAATATACCCGTTCATTATGCAAAATTTCCACCCCATCCTGAATTTGCTAATTGTATTTTTGCCCTCCAATTTATGCACAAAAGACAAAACTTTTAAATTTGAAATTGACTTGATTATATTAGATTTTATTGGTTTTAAATGCATTATTTTCTCCCCTTTTTCCTTGTCATTTTTGGCCGGCCAATTTCTCTCTTTTTTCCTCCATCTTTTGCCCTCCAAGTCTGACTTGACTGGACTTGTAACCTACTCTCTTTCTTCCCTCTTCCTGTTGGCCATTTTTCCCCCTAATAACCCACATTCACTCTGCCATTTCCCCTGTCATGTTCGGCTGAAGCCCCCACCAAACCCCACTTACTTCTCTCTCTTCCCAATTATCTTTTCAGCCGTGTCCCTTCTCGATGCAAGGCTGACTTGCTTCATCCACCAACTTTCTAATTTTCTTCCCAATTGCTCACGTAAGAACCACTGTAGCAGCTGGTTTCGTCTTCGTCTATCTTCTTTCTACTTCTTTCTTCTTCTTCTTTGGGTTCTCTCGACTGCTGCCAGTGGCTGCTGCTCGTCCTCTGTTGTACCTTCTTCCTTCTTCCTTGTTGGCTACTTACTGTTACTGCTCCTCTGCTTGAACTTGCTGCTGCTTCTTGTTCATCCTCTTCTCCCCTCAGCTATTGTAACTTTTGCTGTTGTTGTTGTTGCTGTCGCCGCAACTTCTTTTCTCTTGGCTGCCTCCTTCGGTTGCTGCGCGCTGTTGCCACCTTTATTGCTGATGCTACCTCTGTTGCTGCTGCTGCATCTTCCTTCTCTTGCTGCCACTGTTACTCCTGTCTACTTTTGCCACTGCTCCCTCTGCTGCTATTCGTGGTGCTGCTCTCTCGGTTGCTCGGGCTACTGCTGCTACGTTTTTTGTTGCTTACTGCTGCTCATGCTCCTCTCGCTTGTTGCTGGATCTGTTGCTATGTCGCTACTACTTGGCTTCCTCTCGACCACTTGGATCTGCTGTTGCTCTCTGCCTCTGGCCCAGTTCACCGCCTACCCCAGCTCGTCCCAACCAAGCTCGCCGCTCAGTCAAGCCAACTTGCCACCGTCCAGCAGTTGCCGTGCACACGCTCAACTGCCGTGCTCCGTCGGGTTGTTCATGAGCCATCGGTCGTCCGCTGTCCAACCTCTATCGTCGTCGTTCACCACGTCCAGCCACCTCCTGGCCTTATCCTGCTCTGTTGAGCCGTTTAAGGGTCATCATGTCACTCGTTACCGCTCGCCGAAAATCGCTGCCGCTCGCCAGAGTTCACCACCATCGGCCAGAGTAGTCAACATTTGAGAGTTGACCTCTAATCCTTCGCTAAGGCTTTAATTGCGTTTGGGATTAATTTAGTAAATTGATTATTTAATTAGATATCCGGGTAGTCTAATTGTGGCCGGATTAGCTAGAGATTGGTTTTAGGTTAAATGGCCACAATTAAATAAGTCAGATCGAGTACTGAAATAGTCGATGGCTAGTCAAAAATTAGATTGACTGATTGACTGAATTTGTGATCGCGAGTGAGTGATGGACTAGAGCCGAGCGACCGATGAATCGTTTGATTGACTGATTGGTAGTCTGGTAGCCATTGGTTGTTATTCGTTTAAATAATTAGAATTGTTATGGGATTTTTGTGGCCGATTGCTTGAGGTCGGGATCGACATGGACTGCCAAATAATTGGAGTGATTTATGTTAGACTGAACAATAATTGATTACTCGTGTTCAATTGGAAAAATTAGATATTGGCTGATTTCTATAAATCATGGAGGTGGTTACATAAGGATCTTAAAATTCGTGCTAGTCCTATGGTTCGTGCCAGTCGTACGGTATTATCATGGTAGTTCCGTGCCGTGCTGGTCGTACAAATCTTGCGGACTATCAAAAAACACTGCAGTCGTAGTGCTTTGCCACACTAGTCATGTGCTATTTTTCTTGATAGGAATGTGTTATACTAGTCGTAACGAATCTTACGGGCTATCAAAAGACATTACCAGTTGTAGTGTAAAATCACACCAGTCGTGTGCTATTTTTTTGATAGTAACGTGTCGTGCTAGTCGTACGAATCTTACGGGCTATCAAAAGACATTACCAGTCGTAGTGTAAAATCACACCAGTCGTGTGCTATTTTTCCCAATAGTACGTGTCGTGCTAGTCGTACAAATCTTACGGACTATCAGAAGACACTGTCAGTCGTAGTGTAAAGTCACACTAGTCGTGTGCTATTTTTCTAATATTAACATGTGTGCCAGTCGTACGAATCTTATGGACTATTATAAGACACCGCTAGTCGTAGTGTAAAGTCACACCAGTCGTGCAATGAACCTTGTGAGCACCACTAAAAATAATTTTACGAGAAGACTTGAATTAGCTGGTATTTTTTGTAAACTATGGGTTGATTTGGCACATTATCAATTGGGACACCTGAACGAATAATCTTCTTATCCCAGCCTAGGTGTTGACTCACTAAGATTTATTTTTCACCCCATCGTAGTTACAATTTTTCAGGTTTAGAGTGAAGATGGAGATGATGGAGTATTAGCCTTTTTTTTTGGAGTAGATGGGTAGCTAACCCTTCCTGACCACCTATCTTTTCGTTGGTCTTAGGGAACACCTCAAAGAATGGGGTTATATTTATGCTATGTAGCTCCGTAGGGTTAGCGATTTCTACATTGTTATTTAGCCATCTTCGTTTCTTAAAGTTGTTATATGATGTAATATAAAAGTATCGGGTTCTTCTTATGTTACTATTACTAGTAACATAAGAAGAACCCGATACTTTTATAATACATCATATAACAACTTTAAGAAACGAAGATTGCTAAATAACAATGTAGAGAATCGCTAACCCTACGGAGCTACATAGCATAAATATAACCCCATTCTTTGAGGTGGTTCCCTAAGACCAACGAAAAGATAGGTGGGTCAGGAAGGGTTAGCTACCCATCTACTCCAAAAAAAAAGGCTAATACTCCATCATCTCCATCTTCACTCTAAACCTGAAAAATTGTAACTACGATGGGGTGAAAAATAAATCTTAGTGAGTCAACACCTAGGCTGGGATAAGAAGATTATTCGTTCAGGTGTCCCAATTGATAATGTGCCAAATCAACCCATAGTTTTACAAAAATACCAGCTAATTCAAGTCTTCTCGTAAAATTATTTTTAGTGGTGCTCACAAGGTTCATTGCACACGACTGGTGTGACTTTACACTACGACTAGCGGTGTCTTATAATAGTCCATAAGATTCGTACGACTGGCACGACATGTTAATATTAGAAAAAATAGCACACGACTAGTGTGACTTTACACTACGACTGACAGTGTCTTCTGATAGTCCGTAAGATTTGTACGACTAGCACGACACGTTACTATTGGGAAAAATAGCACACGACTGGTGTGATTTTACACTACGACTGGTAATGTTTTTGATAGCCCGTAGATTCGTACGACTAGCACGACACGTTACTATCAAGAAAAATAGCACACGACTGGTGTGATTTTACACTACAACTGGTAATGTCTTTGATAGCCCGTAAGATTCGTACGACTAGTATAACACATTCCTATCAAGAAAATAGCACATGACTAGTGTGGCAAAGCACTACGACTAGCAGTGTTTTTTGATAGTCCGCAAGATTTGTACGACCAGCACGGCACGGAACTACCATGATAATACCGTACGACTGGCACGAACCATAGGACTAGCACGAATTTTAAGATCCTTATGTAACCACCTCCATGATTTATAGAAATCAGCCAATATCTAATTTTTCCAATTGAACACGAGTAATCAATTTATTGTTCAGTCTAACATAAATCACTCCAATTATTTGGCAGTCCATGTCGATCCCGACCTCAAGCAATCGGCCACAAAAATCCCATAACAATTCTAATTATTTAAACGAATAACAACCAATGGCTACCAGACTACCAATCAGTCAATCAAACGATTCATCGGTCGCTCGGCTCTAGTCCATCACTCACTCGCGATCACAAATTCAGTCAATCAGTCAATCTAATTTTTGACTAGCCATCGACTATTTCAGTACCGATCTGACTTATTTAATTGTGGCCATTTAACCTAAAACCAATCTCTAGCTAATCCGGCCACAATTAGACTACCCGGATATCTAATTAAAATAATCAATTTACTAAATTAATCCCAAACGCAATTAAAGCCTTAGCGAAGGATTAGAGGTCAACTCTCAAATGTTGACTACTCTGGCCGATGGTGGTGAACTCTGGTGAGCGGCAGCCATTTTCGGCGAGCGGTAACGAGTGACATGATGACCCTTAAACGGCTCAACAGAGAAGGATAAGGCCAGGAGGTGGCTGGACGTGGTGAACGACGACGATAGAGGTTGGACAGCGGACGACCGATGGCTCATGAACAACCCGACGGAGCACGGCAGTTGAGCGTGTGCACGGCAACTGCTGGACGGTGGCAAGTCGGCTTGACTGAGCGGCGAGCTTGGTTGGGACGAGCTGGGGTAGGCGGTAAACTGGGCCAGAGGCAGAGAGCAACAGCAGATCCAAGTGGTCAAGAGGAAGCCAAGTAGTAGCGACATAGCAACAAATCCAGCAACAAGCGAGAGGAGCATGAGCAGCAGTAAGCAACAAAAGACGTAGCAGCAGTAGCCTGAGCAACCGAGAGAGCAGCACCACGAATAGCAGCAGAGGGAGCAGTGGCAAAAGTAGACAGGAGTAATAGTGGCAGCCATCGACAGTAGTAGCAGCCAAGAGAAGGAAGATGCAGCAGTAGCAACAGAGGTAGCATTAGCAATAAAGGTGGCAACAGCGCGTAGCAACCGAAGGAGGCAGCCAAGAGAAAAGAAGTTGCGGCGACAGCAACAACAACAACAGCAAAAGTTACAATAGCTGAGGGGAGAAGAGATGAACAAGAAGCAGCAGCAAGTTCAAGCAGAGGAGCAGTAACAGTAAGTAGCCAACAAGGAAGAAGGGAAGAAGGTACAACAGAGGATGAGCATCAGCCACTGGCAGCAGTCGAGAGAACCCAAAGAAGAAGAAGAAAGAAGTAGAAAGAAGATAAACGAAGACGAAACCAGTTGCTACAGTGGTTCTTACGTGAGCAATTAGGAAGAAAATTAGAAAGTTGGTGGATGACGCAAGTCAGCCTTGCATCGAGAAGGGACACGGCTGAAAAGATAATTGGGAAGAGAGAGAAGTAAGTGGGGTTTGGTGGGGGCTTCAGCCGAACATGACAGGGGAAATGGCAGAGTGAATGTGTGTTATTAGGGGGAAAAAATGGCCAACAGGAAGAGGGAAGAAAGAGAGTAGGTTACAAGTCCAGTCAAGTCAGACTTGGAGGGCAAAAGATGGAGGAAAAAAGAGAGAAATTGGCCGGCCAAAAATGACAAGGAAAAAGGGGAGAAAATAATGCATTTAAAACCAATAAAATCTAATATAATCAAGTCAATTTCAAATTAAAAGTTTTGTCTTTTGTGCATAAATTGGAGGGCAAAAATACAATTAGCAAATTCAGGATGGGGTGGAAATTTTGCATAATGAACGGGTATATTTTTCAGGTTTGCGCGATGAGGATTCGGACTCGATTGGGGTTCAACGCGAATGAAAATTTTACGACGTGAATGGAGAATTTTCTTCGACATGATTGAACGATATTCTAGTTTCAGACCGACGCTCCAACTAAATTAATGTCACGTCCGAAAATTGATCCTTTTCCACAAAAATCTAAATTTCATTTTAATTTCGAATTTCAAAATTTCAGGACATCACATTCGATATTCTCTACCTCAATGCACTTCTTAAACCTTTGCATCGTTGAAGGGGATGACCTCATGTAATGCACAGTCGAGCATATTCTAACAATTGAATCATCTATATCCTTCAACTCCTTTCTCACAATAAAACTTAGTATATGCGTACAACATATGACACGGAGCAACTCACTGCAAACACTAAAGAATTCTAGTAGTTAAGTCTTTGTTTCAAATATTGAGCTCCCAAGTCATTTGAGCTCTCATTACCCATGGTGATAAAAAAAAAAACTTTCAATCCCCCAACTGGTCAAGCATCTTTCAACTACTTTTCCTATAATCTCACTAGCATGTTTTGAGATTTGACAAAAATTCAAAATTTTCTTTTGCAACTTCCAAACAGCATCTACAAAATGAGCAGTGAGACACAACATCATCAACATCAACATCACCTTTATCTCAAACTAGTTGGGGTTGGCGGTCGATGAACCCATCCTAAGATATAAAAGCTTAAAATGTACTAAAAATATACTAAAAATAAAAGCAAAAATATGGGTACAAAAAAAACACAATATAATAATAATAATAATTAATAAATAAATAATAATAATTAAATATAAGCAAAAATATGGGTACTAAAAATTTAAGTTACATGTGAGACACATGTAACTTAAATTTTGACAAGAGGTGTACATGTCTATTGTGAGGCATACTCTTGGAGATGTATCGGAGAAATATTTCTTCAATTTGCCTCTTTCCTCCAAGTATAACTTATAATATTCTTGCTTCAATGTGTTTCTTGAGGTGATTAAAAGCTTCGGCTAGATTCTACTCATGAGTTGCTGAAATCCCTCATTTTCTAAAAACTTGAAAGGTAATTCACCAATAACGAACATGGCTGCTAGATCATTTTGACCAGTATCTTGGTCAAGTTTCCATGGTCCAGATGAACTAGAACTACCGACCCAACAATTTGACTTGATGAACTTTTTTTCCTTTTCTCTACGTTTGCATATGGATATTCCTTGCATCTAGCTAAATGATTATGCATCCCACTAGTTCCTTGACTACTAGAACAACCAATTAGAGCCCCCACAACATATACATTCAGCTTTATCTTGGTTATCGTTTGTCCTTTTAAAGTGTTCCCACGTAGCAAATCTTGTCCACTTTTTGGTTGTGCCAGTAGATTCATTCATCGAAGATATCTATTAACCAGCAACGATTCCAATACTTAATAGACATTTCTTCTTAAATAGAGTGAAAGAAGAAAACGCAGTTCTCAAACAAAAACAAGAAAAGCTAATATAAACTCAACATAATAATGGGAAAAATGAATTGAATCAACTCCACAATAAGCAAAAAAGAAACACAGCCAACAAGTATTATAAGCATGACATATAAAAAATTATGGCTATATAGCTAGCACCACACTTCAATAGATTTGCTTTTCTTGTTCTAACTATTAGCTGTAACGTAGATGAATTAGGAGCAGCATATAGTTGCAATGCATCCATTAAATTGTTTTGTAATTTAACCCCTTTTAAGCATCTTTAGTATAATATCAAGTTAAAATTTTTGAAACAATCAATTTTACCGAATCACACTCACAATCCCATTCTAGAACCCCTTAACTGCCACTTCTCTCTCTCTCTCTGAAAAGCCCTGATTTCACAAACATAACTTGTGGTGAAAATTATCACACCCACTCCCTCTCGACGCTGGATTTGGCAGTGATTCACCCATCCTAACATCCTCACCATTCCAATTGAAGAGCTAACCGATCTCACATTAAAAGACCAAACACCTGTAGCACATCCCTCTAAACACCAAAACAAGCCCAATACATTTTATGGCCACAACAAAACCCAGGCAAAATACAAAGAAAAATGAAGAAGAAAATAGAAAGGAAAATCCAGATCAAGGCATGAAATGGCAAAAAAGAGTAGCGAAGCAATCACAGAGTCGGGATTCATAGTCATAGTGTCTTTTGTTTGGATACGAACTTCCTTGAAGGAATCAAAGCAGCCGAAGCACTCACAGAGTTGGCCATTGAGCGAATTGCAAGGCCAACAGTTGAGCACAAAGTGAAAGAAGGACAATGTGGTAGTTATTGTGCAATCTAGGAGGAGATTGAGTAGTGGCAAATTTAGCATTTCTTCTCGAAGGCTATTTTGAGAGGGTGTGAAATTTTCATCTAATATAATGGTTGAAAAAGAGGAGAGATCATAAATTGTTAAATTAAGAAGATGGGCAATTTTGAGTTCGGTTAACAGAATACCGAGCTGAAGTATCTCGAACAAAAAAAATAATGATTTTTGTTTCATTAGACAAACTAAACCAAACCAAAATGCATGAAATTTTCGGTACTCTTCAGTTCGGTCTTTCAATTCGATTTTAACACCCCTAAATCTTAAGACTCCAAGGGGAATCAAGATTCTGAAAAGAATTGTGCTTCTAAAGAAGTTCAGAGTAAAAAAAATGGTTAACCAATGCCAATAGAACAACAAGAAAAGCAATCAGATTCTCAAAACTCAATTGAAGTTCAGGACAAGCGATTCAACAAAAACTAGAAACACAAGTCATCACCCTAAGGAACTCATAATGGGAAACTTAGATGATAGAATAAGGACCAGATCAAAGTTCAAAGATGCAATGAGCAACATTGCACTTATTTTTTAGATCGAACCAAAGGGAATTGAAGAAGCTCTCTTAGATGAAAATTGGATTACTACAATGCAAGAAGAATTTCATCAATTCAAGATTAATAATGTCTAGGAACTTGTTCCAACACCCAAAATCATCTTGTGATAGGAACAAAATCGGTATTCAGAAACAAACATGATGACAAAAGAAAAATGGTCAAACAAAGCAAGATTAGGGGCAAAAGGATACTCCTAAGAGGAGGAATAGATTACTATGAGACTTATGCTCCTATTGCCAGGTTAGAGGCCATAAGGCAACTTTTTGCTTATGCATGTTACAATGACTTTAAACTTTTTTAGATGGACGTGAAAAGCATGTTTCTAAATGGGTACATCAAAGAAGAGGTTTATGTCGAACAACCACCTAGTTTAAAAAAAAAAACAAGAGGAAAAGATCTTGTCTACACCATGAAGAAAGCATTAGACGGACTAAAGCAAGCACCTCATGCTAAGTATGAAAGATTAAGTAGCTTTCTCTCTAAAAATAAATTTACAAAATGTAGTTTTGACACAACTCTTTTTATTTAGAAACGAGGTAAAGATATTCTTCTTAATTAGATTTATGTTGATGACATTATTTTTGAATATCCTAATGAACAATTATGCAAGAATTTCTCTAAGGTAATGCAGGATGAGTTTGAGATGAGCATGATGGGAGAATTAAGATTCTTTCTTGGACTTCAGATACAACAAACCAAGAAGGGAATCATTCTTCAGTAGGAGAAATATGCTCTTGAAATTGTCAAGAAATTTGGTCTAGAGAACTACAAAAAGACAAAGACTCCAATGTCACATTTGTCCAAACTTGACAACGATAAACAAGGAAAAGAAGTTGATCCAAAACTCTATATAAATATGATTAGATCACTACTATATCTTATAGCCTCAAGACCAGATATATTATATAGCGTATGCTTATGTGCGAGATTTCTATCAAATCCAAGAGAATCACATACATTAGCTATCAAAAGAATCATTATGTACATTGGAACTTATCCCAAGTATGGACTAGGGTATTCTAAAGATTCTGAATTCAATTTGAAAGGGTATTCAGATGCAAATCTCACTGGATGCAAGATTGATAGAAAGAGTAAGTCTAGAATGTGCCAACGCATGAGAAATATGTTAGTCTCATGGTATTCTAAGAAGTGAAGCACATTCACTCTTTCCACAGTAGAAGCAGAGCATGTATGTTTTGAAAGTCATCATGCTCAAACTCTTTGGCTAAAACAACAACTCATAAACTATGGTGTTGAAGACTTGAATGTAGAAGTCAAATGTGATAACACTAGTACCATAAACTTGGCAAAGAATCCTATTCTACATTCAATGATGAAACATATCGAGATCAAACATCACTTTATCTGTAATCATGTTCAAAATGGTGATGTTCATATCCAATATGATGATTCTAAAAATCAACTTGTAGATATCTTCACGAAACCTCTTGATATAGAATCATTCAATTATATTTGAAATGAACTAGCAATCATTAACCCTTTATCTTGAGATATTTCAAAAACAGGTACATGCTTATTGTTCAAAAACACAATTCAAAAATTCTGTTCAGAAGCACAGGTTAGTTTTCGTGTTATATTTATGCTTCGAGAATCATGTCATTGTAAGGACTTAAGGTATGTTGTTCATATCTAAATATACATTTAGTTGATTGAGATAATATATCATCCTTGGTTGATCTCTTTTGGATTTTATTTTAAAAAACTAACCATTTTATAGTTTTTAAATCTTTTTCAAATACTCTTTCCAAGAATATGAACCATCACTTCCTTTTTGAAAATAGTATATTTCTTCTTAAACAGCTACAATTATTTTCATTCTCAATCCTAAATTTTTCAAGAACTCATAGACTTGCTTCTCTCTTCCTAAAACTTCTTGTCAGTCTTTGCAAAATCTCTCTCTTTCTTCACCAATTGCTCCAAAATCTACCTCCCAAGTGAAGAAAATTACCAATGAAAGTGAGCAACAATAGTGGAAATCTTCTCAGCTTGTGATGAATAAGTTTAGGGTTCACGACGACACAACTCCTGTTGAGATCTCTGGCTCAGATCATTCAGAGGATAGAGGCATTATTCTCTTAGACTAAGATTTTTCTGACCTTAAGCTCAATGAGAAAATTGCTACAGCTTTGGCCATTAAGCCCTTGTTTGATGCTCTGAAGGAGAAAGAATCTAGAGAAGATTTAGTCTTGTAATTGTTGAAGATTCATAAAAATTTTCAAAGAGGAATATTTTATCGCTACTCCGAACTTGCCTATTAGAACTATAGCTTATCTTACTTCTAGTGCAAAAGAAACTGTTTCGAGAAAGGGGAAAGAAAAGTGGGTAAATCTAGAGTACCTAAGCCTGTAAGGACCTCCTCAAAAGTTATTATTATTATAGAACCAGTATATGAAGACATTGTTGTTGAGATGAAAGGAAAGTTCAAATATGATGATGATGTTGTTTCTAAGAAATTCAAGAGTAGATTAACTTTCGTCAAGCACAAAAATTACAACAGCAACCTTTTCATACCTTTCATAAGCAAGAAGCATGCTGATCAGTTTCAATTAATGAAGGAACAAGGGGTAATGCCTCACTAGTTATTGACATCAAGTATTTTGACAAGGATGGGATCCCTAGTCATAAACATATTGAGGAAATAAGCATGAGAGATTTTCTCACTTTCAAGGCTACTATTTACCTTGATTTAGTTGCCTACTTCTATTCCTCACTTTCTTTTACTGGACCTGACTTTTCTTCTAGTATATTGGGGAGACACATTACGCTTTGCATGTGACTGAATTGGCTAAGATCATGGAAGTGAAGGAGAGCCAATTTAAGCCCATAGATATTCAACCTGAAGCTACCTATAGTTATCTCACTAGGAAAGAGAATTGCTCGTGAGATTCAAAGGCTCATCTCTCATATAGTAATTTCTCCTTAAAGCACGTTATACTGCACAAGATTGTGATTGAGTCTCTACAACCAAAGGCATCTTTAAAGATAGACATGTCGAAGTATGAGGCAAAGCTGATGTGGTCCTTGGCAACTAACTATGATTTCTATTTAGCACACACAGTCCTTCTACATATGTATAGAATTATCGGCACAAGGACACTTTTAGTGCCTTAACTTGTGTACGAATATCACTTTGGTGCCAAAAGTTTCAATCGGATCACTTTAGTGCCCAATCGAAGATAAAAGGATCACTTTGGTACTTGTTCCGGTCAAAAGTACCACGTATAATTAATAAATAATTTTTTGATGTTAAATGACATTTAACATAAATAAATAAGTCTACGTGGGCTGCCACATGGACTTCTGCACTTAAAAACATTAAAATATATCAAATTCAAATTTAAAAATTAGCTAAAATTAAATTTGTTTAGAATAAAATTAAAACAAGCTAATAATGTAAAAAAAAATAGAGAATGGGAATAACAAGCGGTGAGGGTTGCTGCAACCCTCACCGCCACCGCCCTACCATTACCGGCAGTAGCTCGCGAGGGTGGGGATGGCTCAGCGGAGGTCGCCAAGCCCTAGCCAGGGGCCAGCAACCCCCGCCGACGGTAGGTGAGGGCCTGCGAGCCCTCGCCCAGATCTGGATGTGGGTGGCGGCCCTCACCTAAATCGAGCGAGGGTCGTCGGCCCTCGCCCAAGTCTGCCTAGGGGCTCGGCGACCCTCCACGGCGGCAAGCGAGGGCTTGCGAGCCCTCGCCCAAGGGTCGTCAGGGGCAGGCGAGAGGGCCTGCGAGCCCTCGCCCAAATCTGGGCAAAGGTGGCAGCCCTCACCTAGAACGAGCGAGGGTCGTCGGCCCTCGTCCACGTCTGGCCGGGGTCGCCGAGTCTAGGCCAAGGGCCGGCAACCCCGCCGGAGGCAGGCAAGGGCCTACGAGCCCTCGCCATCTTGCTTTCCCCTTCTTCTTTTTTTCTCTTTTTTTCAACTTTTTTTTTAATTTTACAATGTATTTTCAAATTATTTTGAATAAAGAATTTAAAATTAAAAAAATGCCACGGTGGATCTCTGGTGAGCCACGTCGGCATCATATATTAAAATAAGGCCACATTTTCGACAAACCAAATCGGATCGTTTTTTCAAAACTTGGCACTTGATCCGATTGAAACTTTTGACACCAAACCACACAAGTTAAGGCACTAAAAGTGTCCTTTTGCCTAGAATTATCCATTGGCACTAAAATGATCGTTTTTTCAAAACTTGGCACTAAAGTGATCCGATTGAAACTTTTGACACCAAAGTGATCTCCGTACACAAGTTAAGGCACTAAAAGTGTCCTTTTGCCTAGAATTATCCATAAAGCCAAGGGATAGTTACCCTATGCAGGTCTGTGTTTCTAATCTTCAGGTATCACAAGGTACTTCTCCCTTCTGAGTTGTTAATTGCTCAAATGCCTATTATGATGGCTAGAAAAGTCATGCTTTAGAAGATGGGATTCAAACTCACAAACAATGGCTGGGTTAATAGAAACAAAGGTCTTCTAAAAATTAAGCTGGAGAATCATTCAAAAGATGCTAAGAGGTCAAGTAAAATAAGAAAGACTGTTGAGGATAAAGGAAAAATAGCACATAATGAAAAGACATCATCTCGAAGATAGTTGCAAAAATCTCTTCAACTCTAGGATGGGTTTTCTGGAGAAGAAGAGGTTAAATATACAAGTTCAGACAATAAGGAAATGACTCTAGTCTAATGAAAATAATATCATTGATTCTAAAGGTTTAGATGCAGATGATGATTAGGATGATGATAAAGATGGTGGAGGACAAACTATTACTGAGTTTGTACAACAAAGTTTGGCTGAAAATGTTGATGGAATTGATACAGAAGAGCAGGGTGAATATGCAAGGGAGATGCTTGATGACAAAGAAAAAGGTCTCCCTCGGACACCATTGTGTAAAGGTGCACAGTAAATGGATGTTGAAGAAGCTAAAAGACAAGCAGAGTTTCATAGAGAAATGTATATAGAAGTGAGGCAGAAAAGCCTAAATGAAATAGATGAAGCTCTTAGATTAGAGGAACTTATTTTCAGTTTGGTAATATTGAATCCCAAGCATCTAACGAAGTTCAGGATATGAATGCTGACATGGTTGTTAATAAAGATGCCTCCGAGAATATGGATACTAAGAATCAAGATATGGATGCAAAGATTTAGGGGTAGCAATAAGAACAAAAAGAAAATGATGATGCTCAAATGAAAAATGAATCTGCTGCAAAGATCTAGGAGGAGAACCCTAAAGAGAAAGAATCTGCTTTTGTTCAGAAGGAAGTACGAATTTCAGAAGGAATCCCCATTTAGATTCAAGTGGTGATTCAAATGCAGAACACATTAGAATCTAATCATAAGGAGATCCATCTAGTAAAGTCAAGCAGCCACCCATGTCTGATGAAGGGTAGGCTAAAATGCCTACTTGTAAACTAGACTCTAAATGCCTTCACCAAAGAGCTGGTTGACACAAGAGCTTCTTAGTTCTATGTTCAAAAAGGCATGAAACTTCTTCACAAAGAAGTGATGAAGAGGTTGAATTTACTTGCAAAGGAAGTTATGGAGCAAATGAGTACATTCTAAGAGTTGCTTGAGAAATATCTTCGGCTTTTATGTGATGAAATGAGCAATTTGGGTACTTACACTCTCATTCGTGAAGAGAGGATTGTTAGTGATGTCCATGAACTCCTTAGCCTAAGAAATTTCACTTCTACAGTTTCTGGTACAAGTGGTGCTACTCAAGATCAAGCTACAAATGATTCAAAGGAGGATGGAAATGCGCTAGGTAGTGCTTCTGATCAACCCAAAAATGATCCAAACCCTCCACCCTCTATTTGAAATCTGTTTTTCCTTGAATTTTTTTTGTGGCTATTTCATCTCTTGTTGATGTTTTTCAGACTACGACTTATTGATGTTTTGTTTTGTTAACCATCCGATCACGGCCTTACTATGGCTTGATAGTGAAGTTGATCTTATAATAATATCACTATGCTTTTAGTAACATTATTTTGCAAAATTACCTTTATTGTTGATGACAAAGAGGGAAAAAGTTGCCTCTATCTCTATATTAATTTGTAGGGATTACAGCTCAAAAGAAATGCAAGGTTTTGAATGACAACACACGGTGATATTTTTCTATAACACATCCTTAAATATGTCATGTGATACTCAAAATCAAGTTATTCAGTTTCAAAATTCAAAATTAGTTTCAAGTTACCTATATGAAAGTTTCTTATCTCTTAATCGTATATATCCAATGAGAACTTTCTTGAGCTTAAATCCTATTCAATTTCTTTCAATTTCAATTTTGTTTATGAAGTTTGTCATCATCAAAAAGGGAGAAAATTGTTGAGGAAACCTCCTTATGAATATTTTGATTCTGCAAAACTATCCCTTATCAATTAGAATCTGACAAGTTGCTCTAAGTGTTTGTATCATAGGTATAACATATGAACAAAGAAGTTGCTATTGATACAAATTGGTGTTCAAACACAAAGTTTAAAGTCATCGCATATTTACTTTTAAAGGAGTTGAATCTTATTATTCAGATTGAGTGGATAATCAATTAAGAGGAATTCAGTAACCACCTTTGAGGAACACTCATATGCAAGCATCAACAAGGACTTTATAAAGATCATGTTCAATGTTCTAATCCGTTTAGATTCAAGGAATGGCTTCTATTTCTAAATTTTAATTTTGAAGTTCTATTCATGTACTGTGATATATTTATTCAAATTTTGAAGACCCACATTGGCAGTTGCTTGTTATAGCCTTGATATTTATGGAAGTTTGTAATCTTTGATTGCCAGTATTATTTTGCAATCAAATTAGTACAATGTCCTTGATTGGACATTGCCTTCCACAAGTCAAGACAATATCCATATTTGAGGAACTTCACTTACGGAAATCGAAGATTGAGTTGTATGGTCGATTGAATCTGAAGGGTTCAAATTCTACACCAATGGCTACCAAATCTCTTTAGATACAGTTTCTTCAATCAAGATTGATGACATCAAATAAGCGATTGAAGAGCGATCCTTTAAAGACCCTTGCAATAGCTAGTGCGAGGTTGAAGGAGTATAAAAGGAGATCCATGGTAACTGTTGCTATGTGCTATCAGAACATACAATTCCAAAGTGCTCTAGTTTTTAAGATTTATATTTGTTCTTGAGAGATAAATGTCCAATCTTTGAGAGGCCCTTTGTGAGAGAGTGTGATTGTAAACACTTGTAAACTCTTCATTGATTCATCTAATGGAATTTAACCTATTAGCTGTCAGAATGGGAGAGTGAACATGAGCTTAATCTAAGCCAAACCACTACAATTGTCATGTGCAATTTTCTCTATCCCTAAACTCTTCTTACTACAATTGATAGAATATTATATACTAGTGTTCATATTCAGAATATGTATACCGAGAAATTGCATACTGGTTTTTTAGAATAAAAAACGACATACAATCATATTCTGAATTATTGTGATATTTCACATGTTTCTTTTAATTATGCGATTTGAAGTCAAATTTATTTAGAATCACCTATTTACCTCTCTAGGTGATATTGCTATATACAATAATCTTTTTGTCAGACCCTTACAATCTGCGTGCATGATCCTTTGCATGACAAGTGGAACACCAAGACATCTTATGGGAAGGGTGCCTATGGAGAAAGGCTTGTGATCCAATATAAGGAGTTTTTCATCCACGGATAATCCAGAGAAAAAGATATTGCATTTGTTTGGGTTAAACTTAAGTCCGGTAAGAACCGCAAAATCTTCGAGTGCATCAATAAGGTAGAGGACATAGTTTACATCTCTATAAACAAATAAGAATAGGTCATCAGCAAAGCATAGATGAGTAATCCTTGGCGATTTGAAACGCCAATGGATATTTGTTTGCCACTTTAAATTATTTCAGGGATTTGTTTTACCAAAGGAGGCACAAGACAAAGTGGTACCATCTTTATTCCATGGACTACCTACAGAGATTAAGCATGGTAGTGTCACTATCGCCGCAATTACAAGTTACAGAAACGCGTCAAACCCTAGTGTCATGCTTGGTGCCCGGCCTATTGGGAAGAAAGAGGGTGAACTTGGTTTTGAGGTTTGTTTTTTATTCTCAAATGTTTTCACCTCCTTGGATTTTTCTGGTGGCCTAACTCTAAGCATCTCAAATAGAGATTTGGAACATAAAGTTAGTTATAGACGAGATTAACAAGAACAAGCAGGTCTCGGGTGAAACCATGGATTAAAACTAGTCTAGCGCCAGGATCTGGAGTTGTTACAAAGTCCCTACTTAAGCAATGTGCTAGATGGATCTTCTTATAATTAAATAGCTATTTGAGCACATTACGTATACATTTGCTTCTGTAAAGGCTTGCAAAAGTATCTTAACTAGTGTGGATCTCATTTTGTTGGTTAGGGTTGTCACACCCCGAACCCACGAGCCACGCGACATCCTTGTTGTACCTGTATGGTCGAATGGTCGACAATAACGACGACCCAGGAACTCGTCGTGACCAAGCTACCTCAGAGTTCCCACCACAGCAGAAATGAACTCTTCCCAAAATCCATACAAAGAGAAGGGATAGAGGAGAGAGAAACGATTAATATCCTCGAACTTTTATTTCACATATTATGTTCATAAACAGAGAACAGAGGCCAGTTACAACTCAAAATTCTCTATTCTCTCCTCCCTTACAAGCCTTCAAGCCATAGTCAGGATGACGATTACTTACAATTCAAAATCTCCGCCCCTTCCTAACATCCCATTGCTCAACCTTTGACAAAAAGGAACGAGGTCGACAAAATACTACAATCACAGTCAGCTTACGTTATTCACAGGATTATCTATAATCACCCGACTCCTCTCCTGGTCACTCATCGTCATCTGTGCCTCCATCAGGGGTTCCACTCCACTCGGGCGATAAGGGTTCCTCGGGGTCAGATTCCTCAAGAGTACGAGGGACTACTACCTGGCTAGTCTCAAGAGAACTCTCGAGATCCATGGGAGTACTGCCTTGGGAATGTCTATCTGACTCCTCCTCCGCCTCAGACGCCTCACTTATAGTCTGCTCCTCCCTAGTTGGGTCCCAAGGTACTAGATACTCTATCGGAACTTCGTATCCTTGAAGCGGTCCATGAAGCACCTCGCCACTCTTGTACATCCATGCAATATAGATATGGGGCTGTCACTGCGGCATTCCAACGTCTACCCAAACCGTGCTCTTTAGTCTCACAAACACACCACCTCTACCCTGAGGGTCAGGGTACCTTCGTTTCTCAACATCAATATTGCGCGGGATACCTTGCCTCATCGGTATGGCATTCATTTTGGGGCTTGGGGTCTGAAAAAAAATAAGGGCAATCACCTATGAGAACAAATCTCAGCAAGCGAACCCCTAATCTCCTCCTCAGGACGCCAAACAAACCTAGACCAAACTCTCAAGTCCCAGCTCGGGCACTCAAAATCACTAGGCCAAATTCCATCACCAAAGATCCATTCAATTTAAAAAAAAGTCGCCACAGAATGGCCAAACATATAAAGCATTTATAACAGGTCCAATCTAGGACCACACAAAACCCAGATAACACAATCAGTCAAGGGCTCAATAACATCAATTAAACTTTCAATTTGAAACCACGTCCAGTCCAGAACAATTATAGCAATCACTCATTCATGCATGCTCAACCATGAGCCTCGAATTAGTAGCCAATTTGACCCGTGTCATATAGGCGCATCAGGTCTGACCCGTGTCGTGGACGTCTCAGGTCCGTGCCTCAACCCGCGTGCAGGATGCCTCAGGTTGGCACCTTATCGCTCCAGCTACCCCACGTCAAATGCTTCAGGGCGCACTGTGCCTCGACCCGTGTCATATAGGCACTTCAGGTTGGCACACTTATCTCTCCAATTCCTCGTGTCATATAGGCATCTCAGGGCCATCATCCATAGCTACGTTTCACACGCGAAATCCATCGCTCTAGCCTTCAGGCTAATAAAATCTTTTAAATTCATTTGGACAAAAATCACTGGCCAAGTACGTTAGGCCATATTTCAAATATGAGTCCAAATATTCAATCCACATGGCCGACATAATGGCTAAACCAATCCATCCGTTTCACGTGCACAATTTGTTGAAAATGCGCAATTTCTCACGTGGGACCCAAATGATCCAAATAATTATTTTCAAGCATTCATGGAATGTCTTCAAATATTATTTTGAACATGAACACGGGCCCCAAATATTTGGAATAGTAACGTAAAATATTGCTTGGGCCCAGTTTTGCATAAAATGTTCTATAAACCCCATTTTTCGGTACCCGAACTACACGAGATCCACAAAACTTGTCGTTTTCCAACCAAAATCAAATTGGACAGCACTTGAACAGTGTTCGTGGGTCGTGAACAGTAATTTCAGAACACTATTTGGCCCGTTTTCGCTCTAAATTTCCCGAAAATCCATTTTCGGTACCCGAACCTCGCGACCCACACCAACCACACCAACAGCATTATTCAAGCATGAACAACAACATTTAATCAATCCATAGCCCATTCACAGTCCACAGAAATTGATGTCCATCAAAATACGCCGATTATGGCCAATTTTCCTAAACCGATTTATCACGTATCGGTCCTTAGAGCTAATCCATGGCAATTCTAACATCATGAGTGAAGTCTAGAGGTTGAACTTACCTAAACAAAGTCAAAACAGGGCTGAGGATGCGGCGATGACCGGCGGCAACGACGACGACGGCGGATTTCGGCGGATTTAGTTTGAACCGGGGCTGATCAAGGCTGAACAGAATGGCTCACGAGCTGAAAATCAATGTTTTCACATGAAAATGAGCTCTAGGGGTCGCTGGGGTCAACATATTTCAATATGAGCCCTATATGAAATTCGGGTATCAAAAAGACTAGTTCGTCGACTGACACGCCAAAGCAGATTTGGAAGGTCAAACGACTCGGATTGAATGATTCAAATTCTATGAACTCACCTCGGATAGGAGTACAACATATCCAAAAATCATGAAAATCCAACGGTCGAATTTCCGTTGGAGCCGACCAAAGTTGGTGGCAGAAAGCTGGAATTCAGCAGGGAGAGAGAGAGAAATCCGAAAATTCTAGAGAGAGAGAGGAGAGAGAGTGTTTCTGATGATAATAATGGAGAGAGAAGAGAGAGAGAGAGCAGATATTATCCCTAGGGTCCATTATTGAAAATACTATTCACTGAAAGCGACCTAAAACTGAACGAATTGACTAATTCTTGGATTATCAGTGGATTTTCGGACTGATAGAGCTTGGGCATTAATAATTTCAGTCAAAGCTAGTCAAATTGGTCAAAAAGATGACCGATGAGACATTTCTCGAAATTCGTGAAATTTTTGGACCGGTAGGTAAGCTCAATTCGGTGCTGATTTAGCTCAATCGCGATCGGAAAATGACTCCGGATTTTGTCCTAAAATTTTTCTAGCCTCTCTAAAAATCTTCTTTCCTCATGCCATGGATTCTAGCTCAAACCATGAGCAAGGTAGGAATTTCTAATTTTGCCCATTTTCACTAGGATTTCCGAGATCCATCTGCCCATTTTTCGCCTTTCTAGGCAAGGTCCAAATTCATAACTGTGACACTCATGAGAGTCAATTGTCCTATTTCGGAACTCAATTCACGGCCTCATTCATAAGATGGCAACTTTAAATAAATTATCAGACTAACGGGTGGCTTTTAGGAGTCACGCGTATCGACCATTTGGTCCACGTGCTTATATTCCTAGTTAGCCTTTCCCCTTTGGTTAGTCATCTCAGAGTGGCCAGCTCCAAGTGAGATTCATTTATAGTGCCTCCGTGAAATAACCATTCTGTATTCAAATTCTGAAAAAAGGATCGAAACTCAGGATGTCACAAGGGTTACACTACTGCATTAGAAATTCAGGAGAACTCGATGGATCAATTGCCTCTACAATTGCAGACAATGGTACGTCTCCGACTCATTTCTTTTTTTTCTAGTACTTAGGCTTCAAATGTGCAAAAAAAAGTGCATTAAACCTCACAGAAACCTTTTGCCCTTAATATGTGACTAAATTCAAAAGAAAACTCAAGCAATGCTTCTCTAGTCATTTCAAGAACCCTGAGGTTTATTTCCAGTAGGCAAGAATTTTATCCAAGAAGTTGTGCCATCTCACCGCTAACCCTTTTGGCACCATGAACCCTTCTGGCACCGCTCACTTCAGCTTTATAGCCTCTTAAAATCCTTTATTGGATGAGAAGACGTCATTTTGCTCGAAGGGTTGAAAATTCCTTATTTTTGAAAAGAGATGCTAACGAAAATGCAATATGAATCCTTTTAGCTAGGCAACAAGTACAAATACAAGCACCAAATAAGACTTGAAAAGTCTTAAAGGATCTGTCGTGACCTAAAAAGAATTGAGCGAGCTTCCCAAATTTTAGGTTAATAGATCACTAGATTAATTAATTAAATTAACTAATCAAGTTCGAGCTCTCCCAAACTCTATCAAATCGCAACTTAAGCCCAATATTTAACATGCAAAAGTTTTCAACTTGGAATCGCCACTAATCATTTAAGGTAGGTTGATTAGGAACCTAAATAAAATAGTGGGAGTACTATTTTATTCCTGCGAAACAGAGATAATGAGCCCGAGGACTTGATTACGATAGATTATTCTAACGACTTTCAATACCTTTTTATTTCATGAAAAAAAAGTTTGATCAGGCAGGTTTGATTAAATCTTAACCTAAGTCACTAACAAAGATTATCAAATGAAAGCTCAAATAATTGAATAAATACTCAGTACTCAAGACAATTAGCAAGGAGCATACGCCAGATAACCTTCTCTCTTTTTGGTTTTCACTTTTTTTAATGAAAAAAAACCAAATGCAATGCATGAGATCTAATCTAAATGCAATGACCTAAATAAATGCAAACTATCTTAAAAATGCATATGAACTAATTAAAATACATGACTAACCCTATATAACATGTAGTCAAAATTAAATCAATCATAGCATGTATTTTACATGATGAATTAATTAATTAACCTGAACATGCAACTCTAAATGACATGGCAAATGTCATGGAAAATGCATGATGACATGGCAAAGAGGATTTTAATTTTTATTCTTTTGGATTTAATTATGGCTTAAAATAAACTATGCATAAATATGCATTCTAACCTAGAATGAAATCTAATTTAATTTATTCCAAAAATCAACTGAATATGCAATCCTATCTATATGATTTTTCTAGAATACAGTTTAATTTAAACATGTTAATTCTAATCTATATGCAACAATTATCTATTTTCAATATTTTTTTTAAAGATTTTCAACATGCATTCAAATATTGCAAAAAGATAGCAATCCAATTAGTTCAATTCAAATATTGAAAGTCAACTAATCAGATATGCAAATCAAATATGCAAAGATAATGATCCAATTAGCTAAGCTCAAATGTAGAAAAATAAATCAACTGAATATTTTGCAATTTCTTTCAATTAAGTTTCGATCTAAGGCCTGAGAGATCAACCTTAAAATTTTGAAATACCTTCTATAGAAATAATTCCATATAATGCCTTATAGATAGAATAAATCCACATGTGTGGTTGCGAATTAGAAAAGATTTTCCTAATTTGTCACATGTATCTCAAAAGATTCCGTTCTATAGCAATATAGCTCTCGATAGGTAATCAAATATTCAAATTGCTAAAGATAAGAAATTTACCTAGTTTGCGAATGAACTTTTTGAATTTGAATTTGGCGGATCAAATTGAGACTGCCAGAGTAGCGGTGGGGTTTGTAGAACGGCTCATGGCGCGACAAGGGATCCCCGTGGTGGTGCCAACTCTGGTGTGATGAGGTAACTAGTGGAGCACGTCTAGATTAATGGTGTCCATGAGGATTCCACTGGAGTTGCATGTAGTCACTGACAAACAAAACCAAAGAAAGACAATGCAAAGGATGAATCAAAATGAAGAAATAAAGCCCAATTTTAAAGCTTAACTGGAGAGAAGCAACCTGATTCGTTGCAATGACATCGATGGACAGTGAGCAATCTTTTCCTTCTTTAACAATTCCTTTTCTTTGACTGCCAGCAATTGCTAAGACTCTGAATAAACGATCGAGAATCCTCTTTCCTTGATCTCATTTCCTTTCTTCACTAATTGTGGCCATGAACTTCATATATGAAGGCCCAAAAGAGGCTCGACTCCATACCATTTCTCATGAGCAATCACAAAGAATATCTAACGTAGTATGTACACATAACCGAGAACCATGAGAGCGGAAAGTGAAATGTTTAGATTCTGTTTTAACCATGATAAATTTCAGATGGAGTTGAGTTTATGAGTTTATGCATTATAGAAACTGACTGATCAGCACGAAAAATCCTTAATTGTTCAA
>JAGVVM010019473.1:0-31178 GCA_019149425.1 Psidium friedrichsthalianum
TTTTCACAAAAATGCTAAATCCATCGCTCTATAGCCCTTCAGGCTGAATTAAAATCTTTTAAATTCATATTGGACAAATAATCAACTGGCAAGTACCGTTAGGCCATATTTCAAATATGAGTCCAAATATTCAATCCACATGGCCAACATAATGGCTAAACCAATCCATCCGTTTCACGTGCACATTTCACGAAATGTCCTCAAATATTATTTTGAACACGAACACTGGGCTCCCAAATATTTGGAATAGTAACGTAAAATATTGCTTGGGCCCGGTTTTTTGCTAAAAATGTTCTATAAACCCATTTTTTCGGTACTCGAACTACACGGGATCCCAAAACTTGTCCGTGAACAGTAATTTCAGAACACTATTTCGCCCGTTTTCGCTTTAAAATCTCCCGAAAATTCATTTTTCGTACCCGAACCTTGCGGGACCCACACCAACCACCCACCAACAACATTATTCCAGCATGGATAACAATATTTAATCAATCCACAGCCCATTCACAAGCCCACAGAAATTGATGTCCATCAAAATACGCCGATTATGGCCATTTTCCTAAACTGATTTACACGAATCGGTCCCTAGAGCTAATCCATGGAAATTCTAATATCATGAGTGAAGTCTAGAGGTTGAACTTACCTAAACAAAGTCAAAATAGGGCTGAGGATGCGGCGATGACCGGAGGGACGGCGACCGCGCAATGACGACGACGGCGGATTTAGTTTGAACTGGGGCTGATCAAGGCTGAACGGGATGGCTCACGAGTTGAAAATCAATGTTTTCACATGAAAATGAGCTCTATGGGTCGCTGGGGTCAACATATTTCAATATGAGCCCTATATGAAATTCGGGTATCAAAAGACTAGTTCGTCGACTGACACGGCAAAGCAGATTTGGAAGGTGAAACGACCTCGGATCGGAGTGATTCAAAATCTATGAACTCACCTCGGATAGGAGTACAACATATCCAAAAATCATGAAAATCCAACGGTCGGATTTCCGTTGAGAGCCGACCAAAGTTGGTGGCAGAAAGCTGGAATTCAGTAGGGGAGAGAGAGAAGTCCGAAAATTCTAGAGAGAGAGAGGAGAGAGAGTGTTTTGATGATAATAATGGAAAAGAGAGAGAGAGAGAGAGAGAGAGAGAGAGAGCAGATATTATCCCTAGGGTCCATTATTGAAAATTACTATTCACCGAAAGCGACCTAAAGCTAAACGAATTGATTGATTCTTGGATTATCAGTGAATTTTCGGACTGATAGAGCTTGGGCTTAATAATTTCAGTCAAAGCTAGTCAAATTGGTCAACAAGATGACCGATGAGACATTTGTCGAAATTCGTGAAATTTTTGGACCGGTAGAAGCTCAATTCGGTGCTGATTTAGCTTAATCGCGATCGGAAAATGACTCCGGATTTTGTCCTAAAATTTTTCTAGCCTCTCTAAAAAATCTTTCCCTCATGCCATGGATTCTAGCTCAAACCTGGGTAAGTAGGAATTTCTAATTTTGCCCATTTTCACTAGATATTCCGAGATCCATCTGCCCATTTTTCGCCTTTCTAGGCAAGGTCCAAATTCATAACTGTGACACTCATGAGAGTCAATTGTCCTATTTCGGAACTCAATTCACGACCTCATTCATAAGATGGCAACTTTAAATAAATTATCAGACTAACGGGTGGCTTTTAGGAGTCACGCGTATCGACCATTTGGTCCACGTGCTTATATTCCTAGTTAGCCTTTCCCCTTTGGTTAGTCATCTCAGAGTGGCCAGCTCTAAGTGAGATTCATTTATAGTGCCTCCGTGAAATAACCATTCTGTATTCAAATTCTGAAAAAAAAGATCGAAACTCAGGATGTCACAAGGGTTGCACTACATGCATTAGAAATTCAGGAGAACTCGATAGATCAATTGCCTCTACAATTGCAGACAATGGTACGTCTGACTCATTTCTTTTTTTCTAGTACTTAGGCTTCAAATGTGCAAAAAAAAGTGCATTAAACCTCACAGAAACCTTTTGCCCTTAATAGGCTCATCTTTATCTGAAATATGTAAGTTTTTCTAAATCTACAAGCATTAATATGTGACTATAATTCAAAGAAAACTCAAGCAATGCTTTCTCTAGTCATTTCAAGAACCCTGAGGTTTATTTCCAGTAGGCAAGAATTTTATCCAAGAAGTTGTACCATCTCACTACTAACCCTTTTGGCACCATGAACCCTTCTGGCACCGCTCCGCTTCAGCTTTATAGCCTCTTAAAATCCTTTATTGGATGAGAAGACGTCATTTTGCTCGAAAGGTTGAAAATTCCTTATTTTTTGAAAGAGATGCTAACGAAAATGCAATATGAATCCTTCTGGCTAGGCAACAAGTACAAATACAAGCACCAAATAAGACTTGAAAAAGTCTTAAAGGATCTGTCGTGACCTAAAAAGAATTGAGCGAGCTTCCCAAATTTTAGGTTAATAGATTACTAGATTAATTATTAAATTAACTAATCAAGTTCGAGCTCTCCCAAACTCTATCAAATCGCAACTTAAGCCCAATATTTAACATGCAAAAGTTTTCAACTTGGAATCGCCACTAATCATTTAAGGTAGGTTGATTAGGAACCTAAATAAAATAGTGGGAGTACTATTTTATCCTCCTGCGAAACAGAGATAATGAGCCCGAGGACTTGATTACGATAGATTATTCTAACGCCATTTCAATACCTTTTTATTTCATGAAAAAAAAGTTTGATCAGCAGGTTTGATTAAATCTTAACCTAAGTCACTAACAAAGATTATCAAATGAGAGCTCAAATAATTGAATTAAATACTCAGTACTCAAGACAATTAGCAAGGAGCATACGCCAGATAACCTTCTCTCTTTTTGGTTTTCACTTTTTTTAATGAAAAAAAAACCAAATGCAATGCATGAGATCTAATCTAAATGCAATGACCTAAATAAATGCAAACTATCTTAAAATGCATATGAACTTATTAAAATACATGACTAACCCTATATAACATGTAGTCAAAATTAAATCAATCATAGCATGTATTTTACATGATGAATTAATTAATTAACCTGAACATGCAACTCTAAATGACATGGCAAATGTCATGGAAAATGCATGATGACATGGCAAAGATGATTTTAATTTTAATTCTTTTGGATTTAATTATGGCCTTAAATAAACTATGCATAAATATGCATTCTAACCTAGAATGAAATCTAATTTAATTTATTCCAAAAAATCAACTGAATATGCAATCCTATCTATATGATTTTTCTAGAATACAGTTTAATTTAAACATGTTAATTCTAATCTATATGCAACAATTATCTATATTCAATATTTTTTTTAAAGATTTTCAACATGCATTCAAATATTGCAAAAAGATAGCAATCCAATTAGTTCAATTCAAATATTGAAAGTCAACTAATCAGATATGCAAATCAAATATGCAAAGATAATGATCCAATTAGCTAAGCTCAAATGTAGAAAAATAAATCAACTTGAATATTTCGCAATTTCTTTCAATTAAGTTTTGATCTAAGGCCTGAGAGATCACCTTAAAATTTTGAAATACCTTCTATAGAAATAATTCCATATAATGCCTTATAGATAGAATTAAATCCACATGTGTGGTTGCGAATTAGAAAAGATTTTCCTAATTTGTCACATGTATCTCAAAAGATTCCGTTATATAGCAATATAGCTCTCGATAGGTAATCAAATATTCAAATTGCTAAAGATAAGAAATTTACCTAGTTTGCGAATGAACTTTTTGAATTTGAATTTGGCGGATCAAATTGAGACTACAGAGTAGCGGTGGGGTTTTGTAGAACGGCTCATGGCGCGACAAGGGATCCCCGTGGTGGTGCAACTCTTGGTGTGATGAGGTAACTAGTGGAGCACGTCTAGATTAATGGTGTCCATGAGGATTCCACTGGAGTTGCATGTAGTCACTGACAAACAAAACCAAAGAAAGACAATGCAAAGGATGAATCAAAATGAAGAAATAAAGCCCAATTTTAAAGCTTAACTGGAGAGAAGCAACCTGATTCGTTGCAATGACATCGATGGACAGTGAGCGTCTTTTCCTTCTTTAACCAATTCCTTTTCTTTGACTGCCAGCAATTGCTGAGACTCTGAATAAAGGATCGAGAATCCTCTTTCCTTGATCTCATTTCCTTTCTTCACTAATTGTGGCCATGAACTTGAATATATGAAGGCCCAAAAGAAGCTCGACTCCATACCATTTCTCACGAGCAATCACCAAGGAATATCTAACGTAGTATGTACAGCCATAACCGAGAACCATGAGAGCGGAAGTGAAATGTTTAGATTCTGTTTTAACCATGATAAATTTCAGATGAGTTGAGTTTATGAGTTTATGAGTTTATGCACTATAGAAAAGACTGATCTACACTGAAACATCCTTCAATTATTCAAAAATATGAACTATTTCGCTGTTATGTTTGAGGAACATTTCCATAAACAATTGGCATGCATCAAGAACATTTGAACATAATCACCAATTGAAAGTGATTTTCTATCTAGGGACTATACTAGTACGAAAGCCTGATCATAGGTCATCAAGTATCTCTTCAGATTCTCAATGATTCATTCACGATTAACGTATACACAATATGACCCTTAGGTCTCATAAAGAGGCAAGACTAGAACGATCAAAGAGTTACTCTTCGTGAATGAGAAATGTTTCGGAAAAATTATGCTCAATCATGACAACAAATCAGTCAATAACATGGAAACTTCACTAAGCAATCTTTGGATTCAATAGTAAAAATGATATTAGGTAGATACATCTCAAGGACAATTCGTCAACAGGTGGTGAACAATTTCATCGAGGTAATTTTTTTCAAAGCTAATGAATGATTAACATCCGATATATTGCCAGATATGTTAACATACTAAAAATCAACAAATAGGGAGACAATAAGAAATTATTCAAAGTAGTCGCATCAGAACCATACAAACAGAGACATTGGCCCATGCTGATTATTCACATACACTAGGAATTTTCCTGTTCTCAATCAAGTTCATGTATTCTTCATTTCAGTCTGGCTAATGAACGCGCTAGTGACATTAACAAGTGCTTACAACTGCTAACTTGAGCTAATTTCACAGATCAAGTTTACCACAGGAACATTTGGCAGAACACCTGTCCTGGAGACGACTTCCATGAAAGGAAGACACATTCAAATGTTACCTTTCGAATACAATTTCGACAGCTAGATCCTGAGTTAACATGAAAGTGACTTTTCGCTGGGAAGTGTTAGCTGCATCTAAATCAAGGATTTCTAACACTCACCAAGTAAGAAGAAAAGGCTCGTCCAGCTTATTGATCAAGTGAGCACCTAATTGTCACTGGTGACCACATTAAGTCTTGGCCAGGAAATTGACCATTTTATCAGGACAACCTTTATTGAGGAGGGCCATCCTCACCCGAGAAAAAGGACAATGGTAAGCGAGAATGGAGGTCCTGGAAATCCATAAACTTCTGCAAGGACGAAGCTCCATGGCTATCAGAGGCTAGAGGACTGGCCAGCTTTTATGGCTTTAAAGGTAGCATGAGCTAGTTTCGACGAGTGAGCGAAGATGGAGGATTTGAAACACCTCGTTTTTATCGCCTCTGTTGAGCGAGTCCTCTTTAGTTGTTGCTTTGTCCTTTAGCCATCCCATCATTGAGAAATTTCTTGGAAGCTCATTTGGTTTCGTCGCTGCAAAAAAAGTCAAAACCAATTAGTCCCGTTTAACCACGATTTGGAAATGCAGGTAGAGGATGGGATTGACAAACACTTGGAATTTCTTTAACTCCAACTACTCCTTTTTTTCTTTTTTTTTTTTTTAACCATTCCATTGTGCCGTAAATGAAACATTTAAGCATATCCAGTACTAGTTCACTTTGAAAATGTGAATTCGGCATACTAAAAGTCAAATGAGCTAGGTGCAAACTATATGCAGAATGATCATGTTATTTTTGTAGGGACTAAAGTTATCTCTAATTTTTTATGAAATAAAATTAAATGAGAAATCAAAAGTTAGGCGTCAACAGCTGCCCCTTTGAGTGGAGGCTTGCAGAGGTTCCGCTCAAAGGACCAAATTGAACCTAACTTTTGACAATGCGAATGATGTATGGAATTTTTTTGGTGGGGTTTTAATCCCATTTTCTATGCAAATGCATAACTGTAAATAAACATGTGCTAGACTTCTCCACCCCAAAGAATGGATTGGAGAAATTTACACGTTGATCGCATATGAAATACCTACTTCACCAGATACCTCATAATGCTGATGATTCCCTTGATTTTCAGTTTCTTGTGATTGTAAGGATCTTAAGGTATTGGGGCCTTATCCATTACCAGATATTTCCCTCTAATGCGAGATAGCGCAAGATATGTGTAGAGCTGAAATATGTTTTTTGAAATCATAAGAGCGTATACATTGTGAATCGAAAGGAACCAAGAATGCAAGAGCATATAATTGTAATTTGAAAAAATAATACCAAAATCATAAGAGCATATCATCGTGACTCGGTAAAGGATCAAGATCGCAAGAGCGCATACATGGCAATTTAACAAAGAACCAAGATCATTAGAGCGTATACATCATAAGTTGGTAAGACGAACCAAGATCACAATAGCGTATACATTGTGACTTTGGTAAAGGATCAAGAGCACGAAAACAAGTCGATCGTGAGCTGATTAATATCTCATGAGAGTAGGTCGAACATGAGCTATGTAAATATCTAGATCAAGATCATGAGAGCATGTCGATCATAGCTTGATAAAGATAAAGATCAAGAACACAAGAGTAGGTCGATGGTGAACTGATAAAGGCCTCATGAGAGCATATTGATCATGAGTTAGATGAAAGTGTCAGAGAGTAGGTCAGTCATGAACCAAATAAAGATCAACGACATGAGAGCAAGTCAATAATGAGTTGATAAATATCTTATGAAAGTAGGTCAATCATGAGTTGAACTAAAAAAAGTCAAAGCTGTCAAAAAAGTTACCCATATTTTCTGGGCAAATAGTTAAAAGGTGCGCAAGCCGATTATGTCATACCTATCTTTTCACTCGAAGTATAATCATGCATATAGACGAACCAATGCTAATGTGACATATATTTCAAAACAATCATGCTTCATTGAAGAAGGTTGATACCTGTATGTGCCGCAATGGATTCGAGTGCCTTGACAATCATAAGAATTCATTCTTTTGAAGAGTTCAGGTTAAAGATATACTTACCTAAGAGCTTGGAAGATTACCTGGCAGAGGGACTATTAGTCTGAATGCTTACGAAATGGTTATCCTAACTCACATCATGAAAGCTCGCTATCAAGATCGGTCTGAATGCTTAGAATCTACAGAACTCACGGTTGTCCACTACAAGAAGGCCGTCAAGTTTACTAATGAATTAGTCTCACTGCCGATTCACGAGAGGTAGAAGTTGGTGGAGTACCTAGCTTGTTCTAGACTTACCTCGAGCATGACTCGTGTAACATCATGATGAAGTTCCGATGTGACTAGCTAGAAGAGAGGCTTGAAGTCCTAATGGTGGATATAACTCTCGAGAGAGCCCTGATCAAGAATTTGAAACTCACCGTTGGATATCATGAGCCCAATGTAGCCAGGCTGAAAGAGAAATGCAATCACTTACTCTTTAAGCTTACGGATCTCGAATCTCATATCGATCGATGTAGATATAGCATTAACTGTATGGAGAGTTAGTTGAGTTCTTTTATGATGCTTATTAGGGCTCAATTTGATTTTACTTCCCACTCCCCTCAGTGACTTGTTATAAGGCTTATTGATGTATGGAATGAGAGGAACATTTCATTTGTTTATGCTTTAATCTTCCCGTCATCTCTTCTTCCGAATAGCATGATAGAACGACTTAAGGTACTTCTCATTGACAGATTGAGGAATGAACTTCAAAATCGGCATGAGTAAAATTAAGCATAATACTTCTTTATAGAATCAGAGTTGACTAGGCTAGAGAAAATACGACCATCCATTTCAGCTAGGATCAAAGCACCTCTTTGGAACACTTTCTTCAGGACATATGGGCCACCATAGTTCAGAGCAAATTTTTCTTCTAGAAGAGGGACTATTGGTAGCAACCTTCATAGGATGAGGTCATTCACCCAAAACGTCGAGGCTTAACACTCTTGTTGAAGGACTTAGCAATTCTTTGTTGATAACACTGGCCATGGCATAAAGCCTTTAGTCGTTTCTCGTCGACCATATTCAACTGGTTTAACCTCTATTGGATCCAATCAGCCTCTATCAATTGTACTTCCAGAAGAATACATAGTGAAGGTTTCTTTACCTCAACTAGTAGGATTGCCTCCATTCCGTATACAAGGGAGTATGGAGTCGCTCCTATAGATGTTTGGATAGAAGTCCGATATGTCGCGAGTTCAAAAGGTAATCTCTCATGCCAATCATGATAATTCTCAACCGTTTTAGCTAAGATCTTCTTGATATTCTTGTTAGCTGCTTCAAACGATGATATCAAGAACAGTAAAGAAGGATTCGACAACGGCCCCTAGTAGCCACGTTAAGACTCACCCATGACCAGCTATGTGAATTATTATACTCCCGTGACCACCTGGTCAATGTGTCAATAAGTGAGTGGTATCATATAGTGTCGGCAGAAAGGCCCTGTAGTATTGGCAAGAATGCCCTGTTTGTATCGCTCAATAATAGAGCACCGACCTCCCAAAGTCCTATATAAAGAGTTGAAACCTCCATGAGTCTCTAAATTTCTCCTTCTCCTTGCTTGCCCTAGGGTTATCGGCTAGAACATTGGTGTTAGGCTTCTAACGGTCCCAGGTGCTCGTCACATACACGAAAACACGTCATACACGCAGCGAAAGAAAATAAATTCAAACGACGCCCTAGATCATCTTAGAAATCCTCGTATACTTTAATCGAAAATCAAACTTCCTAAAGCAAGTTTAGAAACGTACTTGGACAACAGAGGTTGGATGCGACTCTGCTTCTTTGTGCTCGAGCCCAAGAGGTATCAGGCCTCTAATTCAGACATGCTCTGACACCCGTATGACCTTAAAGACAAAAATTCATAGAAACAGCCCTCGGATTATGCTAGTAATCCTCGCTGCATCTTAACCTGAACCCTTCATTTTCAACCAATGGAAACACAAACTTTGTGTATCCAAATTGGCCGATTCTCGAGCTCACTTTCTCACGAAATTTGGCATGTGTATGTGTGATTCTCTCAAGTTTCTAACCTTTTAAACTTGAGCCCCTTACCCCTGTTTATAAAGAATTGGAGTGGGAGAGAATGTGGGGGAGGGGCGGTATAAAACCGCCCCTCATAAAGCGCCTCACGTGGCAGCCAATGGGGGGCCACCACGTGGGTTGCCAGCTGGCCCACGTAACTAGCTGGAGGATGGTCAAAGGTGGTCAGGCCACCTTTGACCAGCTACGTGGACCCCGCCCATTGGGTGGTGGTCAAAGGCAGCAATTTTTGCCGCCTTTAACTAGCCCGTCGGCGGGTCGTGGATGCCCATTTAGGCGGCCCAAATAGAGTGATTTTTGGCGGTGATCCTTATTCACGGGCTCTAGACATTCTAGGCTTTAAGTCCCTCGAGTTTCGTGATCAAATCACGTCGTTTGATGTGCCAAATGTCTCTGTCAAACAGATAGAAAATCCTATCCTACTTTTGACATTTTCTAGAGGATAACCTTTCTTATCCTTTGTTTTGGATAATAAACCTTATCCAATGATGATGCAGGCATGATGTAACTATTACATCATCCATGACATCATCATGATGTCATGCCTGTGTCATCTATTTCATACTTTAGTGAGCTTTAGAAGGGGAAAACGAATCCAATCCGTTTTAACTCTTTTGACTATCCAAATAGTCCTATCGCATTCTCGCCATCCCGTCTTCATTATGGACGTTGCCAGATGTTGGTTAAGGCATGTGACATCCCTAGGTTCACTCCTGAACTGCAGTGAGATTTTTCAAGGAATTGATTGTCCCAAATCAACTCTTAGATCCCACAACCGTGAGTGACGTCTAGCAACATATCATGATTACCCAGTTAGAATGAAGTACGAGGACAAAGTGAACCTGTTAGCCTTGGTTCGATGTTATTCAATCCTTCTATCTTACCATATCCCGATTGAATAAGGGCCATGGATATCTGAGTCAAACCCACAAATTCGATCATATGCACAAATCTATCTAACGTGCATTCGACGAGACTCCTCTCGACTTCTGCCTTGGTCAAGGACTTTCTAATGCACCATCACGAATAGATCGTATAGGACATCAACCTCATCTAATGAGGAGATAGATCCCAGCTGTTGTCCTCGCCTGTGACTTCGTATTTGGGGGACTGTAACCATCATGCATAGAGGCGGATCAATGATCGACCAATATCGTACCTGTGAACCACAGCCATCCAATATATAAGCTAACATCGTGGCTCAGGTTTGAGGACCATTAACACACCAAAGCCAAGAGCGATTGAGACATTGACCAAGCACGAAGCCTCCATGTTAGTCAATCGCTCTTTCGTCACGTTCAATGGATTCAATTGAACTCGTTTTGATACGAATACCTGTGTTCCCTCTTAGACGTCTAACGTTTGATAACTTGTGACTCATCATCCCTATTGGATATCAAATGCTCAACAGTGAAGCTGCGAACATACTGGTCTCGACCGGCTCGAGGACGCCCAATCCATGATCCTTTGACCAGGAACCAGTTTAAAGATAAGAGATCGACTGATGACTCATCACACATATTCTTGACGCCTCAAGAATGGGCATAAGTTTCAACTGATCTAATAGACTTTATTCATCTAAAATAAAGGGACAAGATGAATAAACAAGCATCATGCCATTAATAAAATATCGACAGTACAATATTTATGCCATACATGTGACCATCACATGGTTGCTTTAGGGCATACTTCTAACAATCTCCCACTTGCACTAAAGCCAACCATGCTGATATCTTAAACCCATTCTACTAATGTATTTCTCATATACAGCCTGGGGTAACGCCTTAGTGAAGGGATCCGCTATATTATCCATGGAGGCGATTTTCTACACGGCGATGTCGCCTCTCCCAACGATCTCTCAAAGGAGATGGAAGCGCCTTTCAATGTGTTTGGACTTTTGGTGAGACCTTGGTTCCTTTGCTTAAGCGATCGCTCCACTGTTATTGCAAAACAACGGGATCAGCTCCTCAATAGCAGGAACTACTCTAAGCTCTACGATAACTTCTTCATCCACGCGGCTTCCTTTGCAGCTTCCGAAGCTGCCACATACTCTACCTCAGTGGTGGAGTCAGCAGTTATACTTTGCACTCTACCTCAGTGGTGAAGTCAACAGTTATACTTTTCTTGGAACTTTTCTAGTTAACTGCTCCGCCATTCATCATGAATACAAAGTCATACGTTGACTTAAAGTCATCAGGATTTGATTGGAAATCAGAGTCCGTATATGCCTCAATTTTGAAGTCTACTTCTCCATATATCAAGAACGGGTTCTTAGTCCTTCTCAAGTACTTAAGGATGTTCTTATCGTGATCCAGTGTTCTTTACTTGGATCCGACTGATATCTGCTTGTAATGCTCACAGCATAAGCAATATCAGGTCTCTTACATATCATAGAATACATTATGCTGCCAATGGCCAAAGCATATGGTATCTTTGCCATTTTCTATCTCTCTTAGGGGTCTTGGGACACTGCCCCTTAGAAAGACGTATTCCATGTCTAAAGGGTAGCAACCCTCTTTTGGAATACTCCATGTTGAAACCCAACATGTACGTGGACTGTTAAGGCCAAGCAATCGTCTGGATCTATCTCTATAGACCCTGATGCCCAAAATGTAGGTGGCCTCTCCTAAGTCCTTCAAGGAGAATTTCTGGAAAAGAGCTTAAAACAGACAGCATTGGCATATCATTACCAATCAAAATATATCATCCACATACAAGACCAGGAACGCAATAGTGCTCCCTTGAGTTTCTTATACACACAGGGCTCATTCATGAATTCCACCAATTTGATTTTCATCGTGGGTGCTAGCTCCTCGAGGCTTGTTTCAGTCCATAAAAGGATCTCTTAAGCTTGCACACCTTATGTTCTTCGCCTTTAGACTCAAACCAGGCGACTGTTCCATATAAATATCTTCTTCAAGAAATCCATTAAGGAACGCCGTTTTGACATCCATTTGGAATATCTCATAGTCCAAGTGTGTAGCTATGGCCAATAAAATCCTAATGGACTTCAGCATGGCGACTAGAGAAGGTTTCATCATAATCAATATTCTCTTTGGCGATAATCTTTCGCCACCAGTCTCACCTTGTATCCTTTAACTTCCCTCTGCATTGATCTTTCTCTTAAAGATCCATTTGTAGCCTATAGGTACAATACCTTCAGGTGGGTCAACTAATGTCCATACATCGTTGGAATACATCGAGTCCATTTCAGATTTCATGGCCTCAAGCCATTTGTTAGAATCCTTATCTGACATAGCCTCTGTATATGACTTGGGATCGTACCAATTAATCCTAAACATTTACCATAAACAGCGGTTGTTCTAAACCAAATTCCCATAGTAACGTTCAGGAGGATGAACACTCTTGAAACTCCTCTTGGAGGCGGTGTGTCTGATCAATTATCTAAATCAGAGATGGGAGTCTAAACCTTGGAGTCGTTACTTCATTTCCTTCTTGCAGGACTATCCTGCGGCCTCGTCAAAAATTTATGAACTTTTCTAGAAAAGTGGCGTGCCTACTGACCCAAACTCTTTGGTCAGAATGGAATAAAGTAAGTACCCAAACTTTCTCTCGGATATCCTGTAAAACGACTTGTTCAGACCTCGCCTCCAATTTGTCTGATTTCAGCTTTTTCACAAAAGCTGGACATCCCCAAATCCTAAGATGATTAGGACTTGGTTTCCTACTATACCACATCTAATATGGTGTGGTAGGGACAGACTTGGAAAACACTCATTTTATTGGTCAGAACTTTCTCAGGGGTATATGAGGATAGATGGGCAAGTCTGTGTAACTCGTTATAGATCGCACCATATCCAATAGGGTATAATTCCTTCTTTCTGATACACCGTTGTGTTCAGGAGTCCCTGGAAGTGTCCATTGGATAATATCCCATTTTCCTTGAGATAATCTAGGAAATCAGTACTAAGGTATCTCCACACTCCACTGTTCTTTCATTTAGGGAACTAACTTTATTTTCGGACTCAGACTTGTACTTCATCAAGTACAAATGAATGATTTGGAAAAGTTTTTTTCCTATAATTGAACCTGCCTCTACATCGTTTGAAATAATTGGCCATGAAAAATTTCTTATTATTATCAATAATTTATGTGTAAGTATTTTTGTGGACAGCAAAATATTTTTATTCAATCTTTTGTAAGTGCCACAAGCAATCATTTTTAGAAGTTTTTTTTTGAATCATTCATTTTTAGTGAAATAAACGAAGCTTTCAAATATTTAACTAAATTTTTACAGGATATACTACTCATATCCACAGTGACATGTGACTTGTGTAAAAATAAAGTCACATGATTTGTGTACCAAAGATTAATCTAAATATGTTTACTTCTCCCTAATGTTAATGCGACAGAGGCTGCATGACAGGAGGATATAGGGAATTAATCAACAATCTTTAAGATTTTCATATAGTGTGCTAATTGAAAAGTTGTGGTATAATTGCTTTAGTTACGATGTTTTATAACAAACATGAAGGAACTAGTAGTCTTTACACTTCCCAATTTGTTTAATTATATTCTTGATTTTGTTTTTTTTGGGCGTCGAACGGGTCTTTAAACGCCATATTTTTTTTGTTCAAGCTAGTCTTTCCGTCAAACACATGGACGGAGATATTGATATGGAAGGTTCGGTGAGTGCCGCATGAATGGATTGACATTTATGTCAGCTCCACATCGATTTTTATGACTTTGAAGTACAAAATTTGGAAGAGGTGGTGAAATCGGAACCAAGATCGAATGGTCAAAGGTGAGGAAATTGGGCCTCAAAGTAAGCTAACATGTGAAGATGAGACCTCCCTAGCTCCTACAATGAAAGTTGAAGAGGACACAGCCGCAAGCATTGCCTTTGCCTTAAGCTTGTCGTGACCAGCTTGCGTAAACATTGTTTTGGCCTGCTGAATTTTTTACCCCTCTAGAACCTCAAGCCTAGTCAAAATTGGTCATGGTCCGGTCGGAGAAATCTCCATGGAATGTTATCATCTTGTATGTACCCCACCTTTATCGCAATTCCCTAATAATTGTAACGGGTGATTTGGGCTTCGATTCGCATTCGATTTGGAATAGGCTCTTTGTCACGCGCAAAACCGATATTGCATAATTAAAGGAAGAAATAAATGGATCTTCTAACCATTAAGCACATCGCAATAAGTTTCAATCACTACGAATTGTATAGAAAAAGCCCAAATAATGCATATGTGTGATGCTAATCATTCCCTCAAAAACTAAAGTTGTTCAATTGGAGAAGCTGTGGACGCACCACTCTTCCGTGGAGAAAGAAATGATTATCTACAAAGGCAATGCTCGTTTTATTAGCGTAGAAGAAACAAGAGTCCTTTGACTTGTAAGAGACATCGGGAAAATAGCAAGGATAAACACAATGTCACTTGAAAACAACTTCACTCATAAGAGACAGAGATCAGCCAAGTCAAATGTCCTGGAAACAGCCTTGCGCCAAGAATCCACCTTCTTCTTCCTCACAACTTCATCCAACTTGGGGCAAAAGATCGTCACGTTCTTGGCCCTTTCCCCAGAGCTGAAGATGTCCTTCTCTGTCCATATTCCGACTGCCAATCCGGCGGCATAAGCCGCTCCGAGAGCTGTGGTCTCTATGTCCGCAGGTCTCACCACCGGGTTTCCCAGCAGGTCCGCCTTCACAACAAGAACAACTATTGGTTACATCACTACTTCTGAAACTCAAACGAAATTTTTTAAGTAATCAGGAAATCAACAATGTTTTCTTCTTTACTAAGGCTCTCGCCCAGAGTATTGTGTCAAGCCCCTATAGCTTCCAATTATCATGAGAAGAGTCACTTTGTGCAGGGGAACATCAAAAACTTTCTTGATGCAGTTTCTTTTTCATTAAATATAAAGCATGGGATTAAGTATTAAATCTCGACAAGGAATAATTTCGATGTTTCTGAGTTGAGTCAGCCCCAAATGAAGAAATAGATAAGCACAGCAAAATCCATATCTTCCTGCATATGACTGGTTTTCACGAGGACTTAAGAGGGGAAAAAGAAGCACGTCCTGGGTTGTCTCCACAAAAACATGCATTCTCAGTCAGACAAGAGAAGGCAGTACCGACGGTGGGTAAGAAAACATCCTTACTCAAGGATTGCAAGCACAATGTATGCAGAAACATATAGCGGGCAATGAGGTCATTATAGTATAAGAACGAACCTTAACATCAGTCAATAGTGGTATTACTCCAGGAAGTAATAAAAACAGAGGATGAGAAGAGAAGCTCGTACCTGAATTTGCATCAAAAGGTTGTTAACAGTTGCACCCCCATCCACCCTAAGCAAAAACTCCCCCTTCTCATTCTTAACCTCGCCCTTTTCTCCGGCATCTTTGTGCATTGAATCCAGCACATCTTTCACTTGAAAGCACATGCTCTCAAGCACGGCTCTAGCAATATGAGACTTGTTTGTGAACCTCGTGATTCCAATACAAACTCCGCGTGCATCATCGCGCCACCACGGAGCAAATAGGCCATTAAAAGCAGGCACAAAGTAGATGCCGCCAGTGGACTCAACACTCGATGCCAAATCCTCGATCTCACTCGCACTACTAATTATACCAAGGCTATCTCTCAGCCACTGAACGGCTGCTCCCGCAATAGCAATTGAACCCTCCAAGGCATAGTTTGTCGGAGCATCTGGCCCAAGCTTAAATGCCAGAGTACTTAACAGTCCGTGTCCTGAGTGAATCACCTCCTCACCCGTGTTCAGAAGTATGAAAGCACCGGTTCCGTAAGTGCTTTTGGCCTCACCTTTCCGACAGGCCTGTCCAAGCATTGCAGCATGTTGGTCTCCGAGACATCCTGATATAGGAACTCCAGGTATTGGCCACCCTTTGGCAATTTCTCCTATTACCTCAGAATTGCTTATGATTTTAGGAAGACTTTCAGCAGGAATCCCAAATGTATCCAGCGTAGGCTGATCCCAGTCTAGTGTTTTAAGATTCATGAGCATTGTTCTCGATGCATTTGAGACATCAGTGACGTGTAAGCCGCCCCCATCTACACCTCCAGTTAGATTCCATATTAACCAAGTGTCCACAGTTCCAAACAATGCATCGCCTTTCTGCAATGCCTCTTTAACAGCATCGACATTTTCCTTCAACCACAGCAGCTTCACAGCACTGAAGTATGTACTTATTGGTAAACCACAAGTCTCCACAAAATGGGTTCTTCCCCCTGGTAATTGTTGCTCCAATTTCCTGTCATTAATTTACAGTTCATGCGAAACCCCACATTTTCAACTAATCCAACATCACATGAATGTTACTGATCACCATACAAAAAGTGGATCAGACTATGAAGTAATTTCAACGCGCTCTACAATGGAAAGACAGGTCTGCGAAGTTACAACACGATGAAAATAATCTCACCCTAGGAAGAACTTCGAGACAGAATACAGGAAAATCCCAGTAGAAAATAAGAGTCACTGGAAATGCCAAATCACCCCACGTAAAAAGCCTCAAACTCCAAATTTTGAAACATTTTAGCATGAAGATCAAAAGTAGCCTAACCTGCAGATGGAGCTGGTACGAGCATCCATCCAAACAATGGCATTATAGAGAGGACAACCAGTGGATTTGCTCCAAACAAGAGTGGTCTCTCTCTGATTGGTCAATCCGATGGCCTTCAATCCTCCGTCCACGTTGGAGCCATTGGCTGTTGCCTTGTCGATCGCTTTGGCTAAACACACTTTGACGCTCTCCAGTATCTCCATCGGATCATGCTCCACCCATCTACCAACAGAAAAGCATTCAAACAAACACTTCCCCAATACATACAAAAACACACCCTGTAAAAGAAATCGTTGCTTTCCTACTAAACTGAACGGACAATAAACCATCTTTTTCTTCATCCGGTCATATCTCAAATCAGAGCCTAGACTTGTCGCATGAGACCAAACCGATTACATTCCAGAAACTGTGAGATCAAGCAATTTCGTACTAAGCGATCCGTAATCTCGCAAATGGACGAGACCCCGAAATCGAAAGTGCCAAAAGCAATAAAATTAAATTAAAAAAAAACTCGTTCATGTGAACAAGCACAAAAAAAAAAGAAAAAAGAACACCGCATTATCATTCAACTCAACATGATCGAAGAACGGATTTTTATGGGATGGCAGAAATTACCCGGCTTCAGGGTAGAACTGAGTGAACTCAACCTGGTGAGATGCGATCGCACGAGCGCTGCGATCGTAGATGATGAACCTCGTACTGGTGGTCCCCTGGTCGATGGAACCGACGAACACCTCCTCGCCTGACATGTTCTCTGCTGTCTCTCGATCTCCTTCCTCGCTGTAATCACCGCGTTCGAGCGTGTGGATCGTGGAGAGGACGAAGCAGAGCAAAATGCAGAGTATGAGCGAGAGTTAGCGGAGATGTGGACTCGCGAGAGTATTTGTGCGGGGGTTTCCAAGAGCAAGAGTCACGGGAAAACGGGTGACATCACCAAAAAGGATTGGATGAATTTTTATTGGCAACGTTGAAATCAAAGGCGTTTTATCCAAAATTAACAAAATTTGATGGTGTTGGCTTGGTTCGTCCATTCGGCTGGCCAACCGCAAGGAACCACATTTATTGGGGTTCTTTTTCATGCAGATGACGACGTTATATTATATGGTTGTTTCACTGACAAAGCGTTCGGAGACCAAGCATGATTTCGCATCTCGCCAATTCATGCGAAAGTCTCCTCTGTTATCAAAGGTTGATTCTTGGTTTTGGCCTCTGCTTGCGGGCTGCTTTATGTGGTGGTTTAGGGCTACTTTCTTCATCTGCAGATTGTGCAAATGTCCCAGGTTCCTCTTCAGCTTCTAGGGAAAAGCGTAGAACATGTGTCGTCTTGAAAAATGCGTTGTCGTGTGCCTTAATACCCATTGACGCATGGCACACACATGTGATGTGATCTTGTATCACATAAAGAAAGAGTCTGTCCAGGCTGAGCATAATTGTGGGTGAAAAAAGAAATATGAGTTGATGATTTGGAAGGATGAGGGTATGAAAACGTCTTGTGCTCCCAAAAAGTATCATGTCGAGACACGCGAAAGCAATTGCAGATAGGATTCAAACATCTATAACCTTTGTGCTCTATGCTGTACCAAAGGAAGCAAATTACATGGGCACACGATGTTCTCATTTTGTGTGCTCATATGGAAGAGGATGACAAAATATGCACTACCAAACACTCGAAGAAGACTGTAATTGGGGACATTACCATACAAAAACTCATGAGGAATGTTACAAGTGATAGGTGGGATGCAAATCATACAATTGATATTGTATGCAACAGTAAGACAAGCCTCTGTCCAAAACTGTTCTAGACAAACGGAGAGTAGAAGAGAGTGAGTGATATCTAAAAAGTGTCTTTGTTTATGTTCTGCTCGACTTTTTGGTTTAGAAGTTCTCGGGCAAGAACGATGAACAATAGTACCATTTTGGGAGAAAATTCTAAGAGATTCATTGTCTCTACATTTGACGGCATTCTTAGTATGAAAACCTCGATATCTTGAGCAAATTATGTCTTTATCATTGCAGCAAAGTCATTGTAGGTTCATATTGCTTCTTTATAATATAAATCCATGAATAAAAAGAATGATCATCCACGAAGATAACAAAATAGACAGAGCCTCCCATGGTAGAGGGTTGGAGATGGTCACCAAATATCATAGTGGATTAGATCACAAGGAGCATAAAATTAAATGACAATGAATGATGTTTTCTCAACTGATAAGGTAGGCAATCAAAATGTTTATTAATAGAACCTAAATGACCACTGAAAATTAAAGATGCTAATCTGGAAGAAGAAGCATGACCTAACCGACAATACTAACTTTCAAATGATAGCGTAGTAGCATCACCAGCAAACATTTGGGAATATTCAAGGAAACGAGCTCTAAACGGCCCGTCCCAATGGTCTATCCCATCTGTGGATCCTGAACCTGGCAACCAAAAGAAGGAAAGTGAACATCAAAATCAAATCCAGACAATTGTTCCACTAAAATAATATCCATGGAGAGCTTGGGAATCATAAAGGTGTTAGGTTAGTGTAACATGCATGTTGAAATGTTTCATGTATGACTAACTTTCATTTGGTATTAGCTACGTGAATAGTAGGTGTATGTGAAATTAGTGGTTTTGCCTGAAACAATATAGAATTTGAAGTTATATGATTGCAACAAACGGGGTCAAAGAACCATGAATCATAGGTATTCGAAGCAACAGACATAATAGAAGGAACAAAGGAGATAGACATACCAAATTCACGAAAATGGAACGGATATCCTCTCTAAGATAGTGTCGGAAATTCATTGGAAAAAGTCTCTACAATAGCTGCCGTGATGGATGAACTTGTATGTAGACCTTGTTGTTGGGGTCGATCGTCCGTCCATGTACGTTGCTTTTATCTGTAATATGCATTTTACTAGTTTTAACATAGAAAATTGGACGAAGACTGTGAAGAAATCGGTGCCCGAAGAGCCAATGTCAAAATAATAAGACCAAAAATGGACTCATCACATTTCACCTTGGAAATTGGTCTAAGATTGCCAAGAATCGGTCAGGAAGGGATTGAACCGGTCCAAAATGTGCGTGGGAACCAGTCAACGGTCAAAGGGAAGTCAACGCAGGTCAACGGTGGTGAGTGAAGTCGATAGATGATGTGGCGAGATAACGTGGAAGCCGACGTGGCGAGTACTACGCGGTGATGACGGTGGCCCGTGGATCTCATGCATAGAGAGAATGGGTGGCACGTGAGGGCGCATGTGGTGTCTGTTGGAGATGTGGCCACCGTGGTTCGACTTGTAGGAGTAATTTAAGGCTGATGGTGGTGTTCATCTTTAGGAACAACCAATCAAAAGTGATCGGAATTAGATCAAAGGACATTAAGGCTCCGTTCATCTTATTTTTCTAGGGATTAATGAATCTTTGCCACAATTCGACTAATAATTCAGTGAATTGCCGGTGCGATGCGATGGCCACTTGCCGTTAATATAACTTATCGAAAATTGTTTGGATGCTTGTACCCATTTTGCCATAAAAAAAATGATGGGAATTTGATTAAAGGACATTAAGGCTCCATTCGTTTTGCGAAAAAAAAATTTTATGAAAATAATTTTTCGGATTTTCGGGCGTTTGGTTCACAAAAAATATAAACGAGTCAAGAAAAATATCATACTCTCGTGGGGAAAACATCTTCAAAAGCAAGGAAATGATTTCTTCCTTTTGAGAAAAGGAAAATATTTTATCTCGTCTTTCCTTCCTTCACTCTTTCATATTTTTAATTTTTAATTTAAAAAAAATTGAATATTTTATTTTTGAATTTTCTTTTCTTTTCCCTTATTCTTAGGTTGGTGGTCATGGCTGGTGACCATCCGACAAAGAGAGGAAAAATAACAAAAAGAAAAGAAAAGAAAAGGGAAAAAATATATTTAAATTAGAATTAAAAAAATAAATAAAAAGTAAAAATTAAAAATTATTAAAGGAGTGCCCAGAGGAAAATCAAATCTGATTTTCCATATCGACCGATTGAAATATTTTTTGGATCATTTTTAAATTTCAACCGAACATCGAAAAATATTGTTATTTTTCTAGAAAATGATTTCCAGAAACACCTCATTTTTGGTGAAACGAACGGAGCCTAATTGTAAAATACTTGGCAAACTATGCAAATGCAACGAAAGATCACTCACTTGATTGCAAAAAAAAAAAAACGCTAAATTATCATGACCAATGTAATTTTCATGAAGACAAAGGTCTGAAAATTTATGATCTGATATATGGGGTTATCATACAGTAAATGAGATAGAGTACCTGTAATTGAGTTATGCACAATTGACAGATGAGAGGTTTTGAGAGTAGATGATAGAATAAATTATATAGGTCTCCATAGATACATACCTATTTTGGAAAATTAAAACTTAGGCCGGAAGTGCCCTCACTTTTTTCAATAAACATCTTAAGTGGACATTATTTCAAATAAGGGCATGAAGTGGCATGACATTTTCAAATAATGGCATGAATGATGTATGGTCCAAGTGGGTTGTATGACCACCACAACAAGGTTGCCTGCGGGCTACCTACTGTTGTCACCAGCTACACCAACTTGCTCACTAGCTGCAAAAAATTTTTCCCATGCAAAATGAGGGAAGAAGGAGAGGGCCTTTTTTTTTTTCCAAAAGAAAAACCACTTTGAAAAATGTAAAAAAAAATTCACATACCACGGCCATTTTTAATGCCATCGAGGCCTCGTTAATAAAATTCATAACTAAAATTTTTAGTAGCGCAGGAGTGAAAGGTGACACTTGTAAAGAATTATGGGAATTAAAAAAGAAAGGCATAATTTTGAGTGTAGCAAAAAGGTAAAGAAATCATGTGTGAATATTATCCATTTAAACAAAAATAACTCGAGCCCCGCAACCTATCTTGCAAGAGCTCATCACACGTGAAAATTAGGATATTGTGACTGAAAGGATCATCTTTGGTTTGCAGTTTATTCACCGATGAAATCATACCGTAAGTTTGCATGAGTTCTGGGTGGTCAAGATTCATAGTAACTTCAGCTACTTCTCATTCTCCTGATCATATCTCGATGGCACCTTGTTTATTTCATTTATTTCTCTCTTCTTCACCCTCGAAATATCAGGTTAAATTGTAATTGGCTAAATTATGTACAGAGGACAAAAAATGTGACTCGAATTTATATTCTTAAAAAGTGAATGGTTTGATTTTTGTCTAAACTAGAAATCTCCTCTCGTTACATCATGTGATTAGCACGACCGAGGGCACTAACTACGATCAACCGTCGAAAACTAATCTCTCGTACTTAAGACCTTGGTTTGTCCCACTGGTAGTTTTGTTCTGTAAAATATTGTTGTATGACGTAGGGTTGGGCTTGGGTTTGTGGCTGTCAAATTGGGCCAGGGACATTATTAGAGCAAAAAAGTGAAGCCACAATCCATTATCCCGCTCAGTCTAACACAAGTATAGAGAATGTATAATTATCGTTACGTAATTGAACACTTATTTGACTTTGCTTTTACTGGTCATGTATAAAATTAAACTACGATGTCTCTGTCCACTATTAAATTAGAATCTGACTAATCATGATATGGTATAAGCTTTTTCTCTCTCGTTCTCCAATCTCCATTTGCCCCGCCCAAGATTAATTACACTTTTTTTGAGTTGTCAATTTATCTGGAAATGCATATTGCATGGGAGTTACAGGAAAAGGGGTCTGTATTCTACTATGCTTCTTTACCTATGTTGAATTTTAAGAAAGTCCGTAAGACTGAAAAATGTTATTGTTATCTATAAATGTGGATAAAGCTGAGAATTCACTATATCGGATTAATGTAACTGTTAGAATACATGTATTAGTTGTGTTAGAGAAGTCCCATATTAGAAAATTGATGTGGTGTTGAGTAGTTAATATATTCTAATTGATCGATAATTTATTAATTTAAGTTTTTGAGTAAAAGTGGATCCAACTGGATATATTGATGGGCAGCTCTCTCTTGGCAATCTCCTCGGATGAAAGTATTGAACTTCTGTTGCGTGCTTTCAACAGTAACGAAGTGTTGGCACCATAAAATAAGTAGTCTGGAATATTTGGACTAGTACAGCTTAAACTTCTCCTTTGAGATCCCCTGCCATCGCCTTCAGTCGAGTATTCAAGCCTGTTCTAGGCCTCGACTTGAAGACCTAAGATCAGGTGCCTTTTCCTTTCTTGATCGTCATTCGCTTGTTTATTGCACAAGGACTGCAATCATGGCGAAGTTTCTGATCGGTTGAAGTCAAGCCACAATCAACGCGGCACTGACTTGCATTTTTCTGACTCGTCTTCATTGATGAGGACGTGGAGACCTTTGCAAGGCGATTTAGAAATTTTTAGTAGCAAATGACCCAAATAACTAGCAGCGGAAAGATAAGGGTCTCATCGCATCTCGCGTACAAGAATTGAAAAAAGAAGAAGCTAAGTTTAGCTATTTTTCAATTCAGTATAAGGGCAAGAACATTATTGCATCCACAACCTATATAAATAGAAAAGATGACGAGTAATCTGAGCAAGGCATTCAAATGCCGCCACTTCTGGTCGTGGATTGCAAGCTGCCCCTCGCAACATTCCTAATCCAAAAGCTGACAAGGGTTATGAAACGCGAGGCAGCATCCTGCATGAAAAAACAATCATACGACATGTTTCCGCATTCGCTACAACAGGCACTGTCTCCAAAGAGTCGCAACGAGATAATTGCAACATTGCCAGGTTCTGTAAGCTGGAAAGATCTGGTAGCTCTTTTAAGGACGGGCAGGAACAAAAAGATAATATCTCCAGTGATTCGGATTGTTCGAGACCTTGAATCTCAACCAGCCCCGGGCAATTAGTAACCCCAAAAAAACCTAGCTTCGTTAAGCTTTGTAGGTGAGATAGTCTCTCAAGGAATTGACAGTCCATTATATACAATTGGCGAAGGTTCTCCAACTGTCCAAGCACATCCAGTGGAATTTCTATCAAGCATGACCTGCATACGTCTACTCTGGACAAATATTTGAAGGTGTGAAGGCATGACCATCCACCTGTGGACTCAAGATCAAAGAACCTCAACCCCTCAATGTTAGGTGGAATCCACTCGAGAGATTGCAAGGTGGAGCCTGGTAATTCAACGTTTCGGAGTTCGGTAAGGGTACTAAAGTCAGCAGGCAATATGGTCATGTCTGAAAGGTCCAATCTCAAGGATGTCAACTTAGTTAACTTCCCAATCCACTGCAAATCTTGAGCTTGGCATGCGTTTGGTGGTGCACGAGGCATGTTAAGATATATAGGACGACCATGATCAGATAAAAACAGATACTCTAAGTTGGTCAGGTTTGACAGATCCGGAATCCTCTGTAAAGCTGAAGATGAAATGTCCAAAGATGTCAAACTTGTAGGAAGCTCCGGCAATGGTTGAAGCTCGTGACAACCACGCAAACCCAAATCCTGAAGTTCAGAAAGCTGACTAATAGTTGGCGGCAGTTTAGAAATACGGGTATTTCCTAAGCTTAGGATTTTCAAAGATGATAGTTCCCCAACTTCTATCGGAATTTCTCCCTCCAAAAACCTGCAATCGCTAGCTTCTAAATATTCAAGCTTCTCCAACATTCCTATCGCCTTAGGTAGCTTTCTCAATTTACAGCTTTGCATGAGTAGTACCTCCAATCTCTTAAGCTCTCCAATCGAGTCAGGCAGCTCTATGATGTTCATGCGAGAAAGATTCAACTCAACTAGAGATTTTAGTTTCCCAATGGACTCCGGAAGTTTCTCCATAGATGAATCACTCAAAGATAACTGTTGAAGACTAGGTATGTCTCCTATTGAATCCGGAAGTTCGAGGAGTTCCAACTTTTCCATCCTTAGGGTTGATAGACACTTGAGATTACCCAATGAGTTTGGCCATGATGGACGTACTGTGCCTGGATTCAGCGTGGTTGGAGCTCCTTTAAGCACCCTCAAACCATTACACCCATTAATTTCCAAGTGCTTTAAATGTAGTAGCATACTAATGGATGGGTCAATTTCAACCAGCCTTCCACAATCCTTCACAACGAGTCTCTCCAAAGTCAAGCATGTAGAGAAGTTAGGTGTCTTGATCAACCTTCTACAACCCACAAGATGCAGACTTTTAACCTACAATTTCCCTGTAAAATTATTCATACAAAATGTACAAAGATCGTCATATTCACTATGCAAGAAAAGAATAAATGTAAATTGGTCATATCATAATATCATACCATGATTTGGCTCCATCCACCCCAATCATTTGTAATGTCGGATTCTGAAATTTTGAGGACAACCAGATTGCTTGGAGAGAAGTTAGTAGCTTGAAACTCTGACGGACAATTTTGCCAGGAGAGCCATCTTAGCTCCAAAAGGAGATTTTGAAAGTTCCCAACAAAATTTCCTCCCTCGAATTCAAGGAACCTTAACTTTACCAGCCTTAAAATGTCTTCGCGTGTAATATTGCACACTTGAGATTGTCCCCCTAGTTTGAGTGCCACTATTTTTTTCATTCCCTAGTAAAGGAAATTATAGCTAAATTAGCCCTTAGCTTTAGTGGACATAAAAGAATGCTCATGAATTTAAAGCAATATCTTTTCTTTTTGTTAGTAAATGGACGGAAAGCGGCAATCATCGTAACTATCTGTTTGACTCACGAGCCATAATGACGCAATTCACCCATAGTCATACGAGCCTGTTACCGCAACCTAACCAGCCTGACAGAACGCAAGATTTATCCTCACATGAGATAGCACGTGCCCAAAGCACAAGCTGGCCAGAGATTTGCTTACACATGGCGAATTTATGATGTCATGGAAGACAGTGTGACCTCTTTGCCACTCAGCTACCATGCTCTCTCGTAAATTAACATAGTACCGACCTTTCCTATTTTCTAAACGAAGTGAAAAGTAGAACTTTAGTCGATACGTACCTCTTTTCTTTGTATAACATCCATGGCTATGGTGGAACACCATATTCTGCTCCGCTCTTCAGGATGTTCGAAGCTCTCCCTACGAACAAGCTCCCTCCCTAAATCTCTGAGTTGGTCATGCATCCAAATATCGTCATTCATAATTTTTATCAGAGACATTTTAAGAAGAACTGAGATGGCTTCGTAGGGAAAAAAATCACAAGCTCTCCACATAGAAATTGCATCGCTTCTGTTTTCACCAGCCATGTGACATGCAATGTCCAAGAATATTTGTTGCTGCTCATATTCCAACATGTCATAACTTACCTTCAACATGCCCTGAACTTCTTTATGTGGCATTTTCTTCAGCTTGGCTAAGACATCATCCCAAACTTCTTCGGTCGCACTGCAAAGTGAGGATCCTATGACCACAAGGGCCAGCGGAAGTCCACCAATGATTTTCACAATTTCTCTTGTTATTCTGTCATATTCAAGTGGAGGAGTGTCGCTCTCAAATGCATGTCTACTAAAAAGTCGAATGGCAAAAAAATTATGCATCTCCTCCATTTCGTAGAAGTAGTACACTTTAGGATGCATTGAGGCATTATTCTTGTTAATTTTCAAAAAACTGATGTCCCTAGTTGTCACAATAATCCTACTTCCCGGACCGAACCAATCACATTTTTCTGCTAGCTTTGCAAGCTGGTCCCTTTTATCCAAATTATCAAGAACAATCAGAACTTTCTTGTGGCGACATCTTCCTCTAATCATGTTGATCCCAGAATCGGTATCACGAACCTTTATGGATTGAGAATTGAGGATGTCACACAATAATCTGGTTTGCAATTTCTCAATTTTACCCTGTTGTGAAAATTCTCGAACGTCCGACAGGAAGCTGCAACCCTGAAACTGAGAAGTGATTTGGTTGAAAATAACTTTTGCGAGAGTTGTCTTACCGATTCCACCCATTCCATGTATTATGACAAACCGTACATCGAGAGAGTCTTCACCTAACAAATCCATCACGGCTTGCACATGATCATCAATCCCAACCAAATCATCAGGCACTACTCGAACTCGTATGGACAGTTTCCTCGAAATCTCATCAGTAACATGTTTTATAAGTTCCCCTTGGCTGCAATACAAGAAGTTCAGATTGAGTAACAACATGAAAACATTAAGTCCAAGGCTTTTCTACATGTGAATTTGGCATTCACATCAGTGGCGGAAATATAAAATTTTATGTAGCAGCCAAAGCGAATTAAGGCCAAGATTTCTATTTTAGACATGCACATCCATCATATCTTTTCACAACGAGAAAGGACAGAATTACGCGCACAGAAAGAGAGTAGAAGACTGTAAACACACTACCAAGTCAAAAATACAACAATCAAAAGTTAATAGAGAACCTTGAACCCGAGAAAAACACCGTCATCCTTGAATTATGCAAGCATCAAGTAAAGTTAGTACCAAATTAGTCATAACACTACTCCTTTGTTGGATAGTCGGAACAGATTATATTTTCTTCTTGAATGTGATGCATTTATTTCGTAGAAAATTACTCGTTGGAATATATTATTTGTATGTATCTCTTAGAAGGATCAATGGACTAATAACATTTTCATTATCAAAAACAATTTATGCTTAAACATTTTTATTGGTAATAAAAGTCTTTCGTTGTCATAAACTATATAAACAATTATTATAAGAAAACTATCTTCTAAATCATCATCGACTTTCCATGACGAAAATGCGCCATCTAAATTAATTCTCTTACAAATTTAACTGAAAGCCTCCACAAACAGCTAAACATTCTTTCCTCAACCAGCTAAATCAATCTGCTAAACATCGACCCTCAAAAGAATTTCGATAAATCGAGTTATCACTTCAGAAACTCTACTCCAACATCACTTCCTAACACCATGGGCTCATAGAGAGGGGGTCTAGAATGTTAAGTAACTAAAATTTACCAGAAAATGAACATAAAAGTTCAAAAAGGTTTCTTGTCCTCGAATCACATAAGATTTATTGTTAGCCCCAAAGAAAGGAAAAACAATAAGAAAAATCGGCTGATCTGAGTTGATCCCCCGAAAAGGTAACCTCGGAAGCAAATTACACCAATTACAGCAAAATCCATAAGGATAACCTCACTTTAATTTGTTGTGAAGAAGCACAAATTCTTTCCCTAATCAATCTCTTGTTTCATATACCGATAGCAGCAGCTATGAAATTCTTTCAACCATATGCATCTCGCAATCATTTACTTATCTAAATACAAGAGTTTGTCATAGTACTCGCGAAACTCATCTTTTAAGCCAATAATCTTAGGGTTACTATATTCGTATTTGAAGACATGAAAAAGGAGTGAAAAAAGCCCACGAAACTCTCTTACCCTCTATCTCTGCAGTGCCAACCTTTGATCGAAGCGACGTCCGTTAGAGCCTCCTTCCACCGTTGCACTTCATCGTAGCCGAACCTGTCCTCGTGCCCTTTCAAGGCATCAACGTATAATCCAGTTCTGAGCTTGACATCGTAAGGATCTACGTCAAAGAAAATGGGAAGAATCACTTTGTCCGTCGATCTTCTCAAGCATTCCACCATGTGGGCGAGCTCACGAAGACACCATGCACTAGATGCGTAGTCTCTGGAGAAGATGGGCACGTAAATTCTGGAGTTGTTGATCGCATGTAGAAGCTCGCCTCCAATCCTTTCGCCTTTTCGGATCTCTGCATCGTCCAAGAAGACGCGAATCCCAGCCCCATCTAGGGAGTGATAGAGGTGATCGGTGAAGTTGAGGCGAGTGTCCGGCCCTCTGAAATTCAAGAACACGTCGAATTCAGCTCCCAACTCACTAGCTCCACCCGTTGAGGAAGATGTTGCTGTGTCCGAGTCCCTTTTTCTCTTCATCCTTACCAACGCCATCGTGACGAGTTGAATTACTTCTGGTGTGCACGATTCCAGGAGAGGATGGTTTGTGAAAGAGCTAAACAGGGTCCTAAATCACTTTTGCTTGCATTTTCTTTGGCACTTTTTACATATCCCAAGGGAATGACGCGTGCTGATAGTGGCTCACAGAAAGACTTTGAAAATGTGGGGGAAAGACCCGGCTTTCGTGGTGGGCGTTCTTCTCACGCCACACGGGGATTCTTGACAGCTACAAAGTGAAAAAGAGCTAAGAGTGTAGTAAATCACTTTTGCTAGCATTTTCTTGGCACATTACACATAATCCCTAGGGAAATGATAGCAATCACGCGTGCTAACAGCATTTCAGGCTCAGAAAAGGAAAAACTGGTAAAAAAACATACCATCGCGGATCCGGATTTTGTGGTGAGCGTTTTTTCACACGCCAAAGATATTTTTGTTAGAGTTTTCTAAATTCATATTAATTGATATGGTAATTACCGTTTTACAGAATTAATTTATCATTTATAGAATTGATTTAATAAGAAAATATATAAGGATCCTTAACTAATCCAATATGAGTCTAGCTAGTGTGGACCGAGTTCGGCCCAGCCCATGATGAGAGAGCCCATTTGAAAACTCTATAAATAACGGTAATGTCCCTCCTCTAACCCTTTACAATTCACAATCACCTCACATAACGATTTTAGAGAATCGTGAGGGGTCATTCATTGAGCTAGTCATTTTGAGGGTGTTAGAGGAGCTAGTGTGGACCGAGTTCGGCCCAGCTTGTGATGAGAGAGCCCATTTGAAAACTCTACAAATAACGGTAATGTCTCTCCTCTAACCCTTTACGATTCACAATCACCTCACATAACGATTTTAGAGAATCTTGAGGGGTCATTCATTGAGCTAGTCATTTTGAGGGTGTTAGAGGAGAAGAACTTGCATTTGAACCATCGTGATTCCGATTGAAAGAATATGAATTCGACATCAAGTGCACAAACCCTTTTCTTTCTTCATACAACGTTCTATTTCTAGATATGTAGATCCTGGGAGTGCTGTTCTAAGGTTTTGTAGCGGCTATCAATTTCACTGGTTCAATATCTACCACACTGATATTCTTTTTTTTTTTTTTATAATCGAGGTGTCCGCGTGGCTGGAGAGCTTGCCCGGTGAGCTTGCCCTCAAACCGGCGGTGAAGCACAACTAGTCATCGGGGGAGGGGGATAGCGTAGCAACCCACCGCCACGACTCTTCACTTAAATCACCGATGCTCAGCAGGGATTTGATCCCAAGACTTAGCGCTTGTGAACGTACGGTCTCAAGCCCACCTACCAACTGAGCCACCGATGGGTGGGTAGCCACATTGAGATTCTTGACAGCCACAACAAAGTGAAAAACTCTAAGGTGAGTAGCTCTGCAAGATTTGACCGTGCTGTATAAAATGCCATCACACTTTCTCAAGCTTCTCGTTTGACCTTGCAAGATTTATTGGTCAGAGTATCACTCTCAGCAGTTAGTTTTTTAAGGGGAAAACGTCATAGTCTCATTTTAATTTAACACTATCGATTAAATTTGTAACATTTTACTTATAATATAAATTTGTAAGAGGTTTGACAGTCGATGTCAATGATTAGTTTTGTAATCCGATAAGGAATTAGAAGGACCTATTTCGGATTTTTAAAATCAACAAGCGGAGATCCTTTAAAACATACCGCATTATCGCGATGATCCTTCCCCGGAAATGCAAGATAAGGAAGGTAAACCGCTTTAATTAAGAATTCTTGAAGCCAGTCTGTCTTCGTTCGTCCTGCAATATAAATGAAAAGCGCTGACCATAACTGAGTTTTACGCAATGAGTAAGATGATGCTTAATAAGAGGCTTTGGGAGCCAATGGCAATAATTAACTTCGTCGTACAATGAATGAGGTGGGGTTCTTACAATGGGTTTTGTAAATTAAATGAGGTGATGCTTTCATAAGAGGCTCCGAGTGTCAATCACAATAATTAATTGGGAAAGCATATTTACGCAACAACACATGGTTCTACCACGTCTTTTTCACCATTCTTCATGGAGATTCTTGGAGATTATAATGACAAAAGTACCCTAATGCCACATTGAGAAAACAATTAAAATGTCTATATTGACTTCTTTTTTGTCGCATCTTTATTTTCTGATTTGTCCAACCTTGCAAGAGTTATTTGTCTGATTATCGCTTTCCAAGAAGTTTAGTAGTTTTGAGGGATAAGAAGCCGCCATTGATGAAATTCAGATAATTTAACTTTGTTATTTTTTATTTGTTTAAGTGAGATGAATGTCTTATCATTGCGAGAGGTAGAGAGGGAAGAGAGAAAGAGGAGGAAGAGGGAGGGGAAGGACACGGAGAAGGGGGGGGGGTGAAGAGAGAAGCTAAGGCGCGGAGAAGGAGGAGGAGAGGGGAGGGAGGAAGGGAAAAGGGGACAGAAAGGAAAGGGGAGAGAAAAAGAGAGGGGAGAGAGAGGTAGAAAAGAGAGAGG
>JAGVVM010019474.1:0-39566 GCA_019149425.1 Psidium friedrichsthalianum
AGACTGACATAGGGGGGCCCCGAGGGACGTTGACGACCTCGAATGAGCGTAGGACCGCCCGTGGCTACGGCCCAGGCAAATCGCGCAATGGCCGTCAGGGTCAAAGGCAGTTTATATCCCCCTTTGACCAGATCAACGGGGTGCCAAAGGCGACTACCGTCTTTGAGCAGTCAAAGTCCATGGTTAAGGTGGCTACTCCAGCCTTTACCCGCGTGCATGCCGCGGTTAATTTTGTCAAAAGTAAATGTTTAAGCTTTACAAAACGACGAACCGTGAATACATTTGATCGGAAAATGTTCAAACTAACGCGAATGAGCTCAAATTTTGGTTGAACACTAACGAAACGCCTCTAACCAAAAGTCATTCCCTTTGGCAATGACTGTGGTGGGTTTGGGCATTTCGGGGTCGTCTAGACACGTTTTCTGCCGTGACTCTGTGTTTCGATTATGATCGTTGGAGAGACCGTCGAAATTATTGCGATTAAATGTTTTATTACTTTTTTGATGTATTGCTCATGTGTTGTGATGCGTCTGTGATATATATAGTATAATCTACTATATTGCTGGTCTAGTCCTGTTCAGGCCGGGTTATTATTTTTTTGGAGGATTTGGCTGCTGCTCTAAGTTTCTCGTGCTGAGGACTGGTAAAACGGAAGAGACCATACGTGAACCTGGCGTTTGAGCTAAACTCCTCAATTGAATATCGAGTTGTTACGGGTATTTACTCGTGGCCTACTGCCATCATGGACTTAGATGCTCTTAGGACCATCGTGATTGATTGACTCGTCGTGGATACCTGGGGTCACATTACTGTCTGTGATCGGAGGATCAATCCCTAAAAGCATTGTGATGCTGTTGGGCGTATGTGAAACGAAGTGATGTCAATAACTGTTGGTAGGATCTTCTATATTTCAATATCCTATGAGTGCGGTGGATGAACTTGACTGTGATCATGACATTAGTACTGTCAGGTGAAAAAGACGCTTCTTGATCTAGAAGCCGCTAATGATTGGGATGAGCATGGATGCCTGGATCTGTTGATCCGCTTATCTATTTCATGTAGAACGCTCCTACTATTAGGTGATGTCGGACACATGAACTAATGGGGACTCCAATCCCACTATTATTCTCATAGCCCCAACACAAGACTACCGTTTCTCACTACTGTATTGTGGGATTCAGGTAAATTTAGTGGGGCAGCCTATTTCCTTTAAAGACCAAATGAAATAAAGTAAGGTAATCGATAGACAATACCTAACGACCTTTTTTGAATTTTCTACACTATATTTTATTGACAATAGCTCGCTTGAAAATGGTGATCACCACCCGATTGCCTCAATTTGGACAGAATTGGCCTGACTGCGTCGATTTTGCCAAGGATATGTCTTTCGAACTTATGGAGGATTGTCCTCATATGGAGAAGCTTGGATATTGCTGAAGGATAAGGATATGGCCAGCCCCCGCTCCCTGGGGTTCGACCACAGACGGCGAGAGCCCTTATGCTCTGACGACAGTAAGGATGACCTAAAGGGTTAGGGTCGTACCATTTGGCATCACAATGGATAATGATTTTTCATAGGAAATATGAGAAACATGGATAACGCAAGGTCACTTATCTTGTATCCTGAAAGATTTTTCGATGAGACTAGTTGGACTGCCATATATTAGATATCCAAGACGCTGTACCTTTGAAAATGCCGAGAAGGGTGGCCTTTGCCATGTCATGGTTCTCAGGATGATTTGGTCACATTGAAGAGCTTTTGCAGGCTGACCGCATTAATGAATAATTATTAGCTGTGGATTTGAATCCTTACAGTCCTTTCCTGAATCTTCCCAATTTTTGTTTAGAATTACCACAGTGTAACATTAGAAGAAACTCTGGCAAAACTTCATAGCATGTTGGAGTTGGTAGCCTGAAGAAGGAAATACACAGCAAGAGGCCAAAATATGATGGCATATTACTGAGACCATTTTCCTCGAAGCAGTAAGACTTCTTCGAAAAGGCCGAAAAGTTCAAGAAAAGCTGTGGCAGAAAGCAAAGCGACGAGGACCTGTCTTACTGCGAGGGCTGATGGTACTAAAAGAGGAACTGTAAGAAGTACCTCGTAGCTTAAAGTTAAAGCAAAATGACCATCCCGTGAGAGGTATGATTTCTGTGCTTCATTGAAACTAATCTTAATGGTTATTTCATAATCCAGCTTATGGGGTTTTTAAGATTTCAGGTTCGACAGGGTCCACATATTTTGTATGTCTTTGCCGAATTTGAACGTACAGCTTAGATGCTTGGCGAAATGAAAACCTGCCTGACTTTTGCAAATGGAGCACAGTTGCTGCCATAGCTATCGGGAACTGTGTCGTGTCCTTTTCGCCTGTGGACATGTAATGGTGGTTATCAAACTGTTTGTATTATGGAGAGGAGCTGTACTGAACATACTAACTTTAATCTTGTCTAATAAGAAGAATTATGAAATTGCTCCTTCACAACCGATGTGTCTTCATCTTTGCTTTCATCATAGAAAGTCGTTTGGTAATCAGCTTATTACCATGTCTTTTCCCATTGACAGTGTCGGTAAATGCTTGACCAATCTGATAAGCACAATGATATACTAAGCCCTTGAGAAACGCCAAGCAGTGGTCCTAATCCTAAGGTGACCTATGTTACCAAAGGCCGGGTGTCCGGATTAGGATATTGGAGAGGGCAGATATAGACAAGGGTTTAGAGATAAAGAATAGAAAATGGATTGCATCAATAACCTGCTGGTTTTGAACCATGTGTCAACCTTGAAGTCTGTTTTTCACCCCAAGAAAAATGACCAATTGCCGCTCATGGTCAAATAAGAGAGACACTGATACATTGGAAATTATCCGTACAAGATATATGTGGACTCATGAATGAACTGCTAGAGTGGGTTTTCATACTTGATTACCTTTACGCGATGACATTTTGGGTATGGATTTTGTACTTTGTTTGAAGTACAAGTCTGAATCTTTTGAAATCAAGCAAATTAGAAATGAAGTTGAGAAAACAGACAGAACGAGTATTAGGCCTTCAATAAGATCGAGGAGTAGAATAACTTAATTACTTTGATTTCCTGGATTATGCGTGAAGAAATGGGCATACTTATCCCCATGGACACCCCCAGGTGACCATGAACCAACGGTGTATCAGAAGATGAATCGTACCCTATTAATATGGTGTGATCTCATGATGAGTTACAATGACCTTCCCATCTATCTTGGGGCAAATGGCCCCTAAAGACCTGCGCATACATACTGAATAGAGTGCCGTCCAAGTCTGTCCCTACCCACCATATTATATGTGCATGGTAAGACTAAGTCTTAATCATCTTAGGATTTGGATGTCCAGCTTTTGTGAAAAAGCTGAAATCAGACAAGTTAGAGGCAAGGTCTGAACGAGGTCCCTTTATAGGGTTCCGAGAGAAATTCTTGGGTATACTTTCTATTTTCCATTCTGACCACAGAGTTTGGGTCAGCAGGCACGCCACTTTTCCTGGAGAACAGTTCACCCAGAAAAGGGCGAATGCTTTAGGATAGTCCTGCTAAAAGGATGGGGAGGAAACGACTCCACAGGTTCAGACTCCGATCTCTGATTCGTGGAGAGCTTCAGACACATCGCCTCTGAGAGGAGTTTGAAAGGGTCTCACCCTCCCGAATGTTATTATGGGAATTTGATTGATGAGATGCAGCTGCTGTTTTGTGTAAATGACGGGCGATCAACTGAACGATCCGAGTCATATACAGAGGTTATGTCAATAAAGGATTCTGACAGATGGCTTGAGACCATGAAATCTGAAATGGATTCGATGTAATTTCACGATGTATGGTACCATTGTTTGCCCACTTGAAGGTATTGTGCCTTATAGTGCTGCAAATGGATTTTTTTAGAGAAAGATCAATGCTGAGGTTAATTGGAACATACAAGGATAGACTGTTTGTCGAAAGGTTTATCGCTAAATAGAAGGTGAATTATCTATTATGAAACCTCTCTCCATTTCACCATGCAGGGGGGGGGGGGGGGAGGGGGGGGTGGGGGGGGGGGGTCCATTAGGATTTTATTGCCCACAGCTGCACACTTGGACCATGAGATAGCGCAATGGACGTCAAAACGGCATTCCTTAATAGATGTTCTTTGAAGAAGTATCTATATGCACAATCATCTTGTTTTGATTCCAAATGTGAAGAGCATACAACGTGTGGACAGCTTAAAAGGTCCATATTATGGACTTAAACAGCCTCGAGGAGCTGAACATCCAATTCCGATGAAGTGATCCATCATTTGGCTTCATGAAGAATCCTTATGAGCCATGTGTGTATTAGAAGCTTAGTGATCACTATTGCGTTCTTGGTCTAATTGGATGATATATGCTGATGGTACTGATATGCTAATATTGTCCATCCAGCAGTGTTCTGTTTTCAAAAGTTCTCTATGAAGGACTTAGGAGAGGCACCTATATTTTGGGCTCATGGTCTATAGAGATAGATCCAGATGATTGCTTAGCCTCTCAGAACTCCACGCACCTAGATAAAGTTTGAAAAGGTTTCACATGGATATTGCTAAAAGAGATTGTTACCCTTTAGACATGAATACGCTTTCCTAGGGGCAGTGTCCAAGACCCTGAAGAGAGACAGAAAATGCAAAGATACATATGCTTCGGCTATTTGTAGCATTATTAGGTGGAGCTAGTACGAGACCTGATATTGCGTTATGACTGTGAGCATTACAACAATATCAATCGCTCAGGTTAAGAACATTGGATCACGGTCAAGAACATCCTTAAGTACTTGAGAAGAAACTAAGTATCATATTCTTGATATGTGGAGAAGCAATTTCAAAGTCTGGCATATACGAACTCTAATTTCCAATCCAGATCTTGATTAACTTTAAGTAACGAGGGTTTGTGTCTATTGACTGGTGAAGGCAGCTAGTTGGAAAAGTTCCAATCAAGTAGAACTACTGACTTCACCACTGAGGCAGAGTATGTGGCACTTCAGAAGCTGCAAAGGAAGCCCGCTTGATGAAAAAGTTCATCGCAAGTGTCGCGACCCGAAAGAAATAAGTTTTTTTTCGATCGAAGTAACGGATTATCAGGTTACTTGTATTACTAACCTAACGCGGACCCTCCCAAGCCCTACTGATCGCAACTTGATTTTTTTTTTATCACATGATTTTAGAATCTTGGAGTCGCCACTAATCGTTTCTTGGTAGGTCGATTAGAAACCTAAATAAATTAGCGGAGAACTAATTTATTTTTGCGAACCAGAGATTATGAGTTCGGGGACTTGGTTACGTTAGATTACTCTAACGCCCTTTCGGTACCAATTTCATGAAAAATCATTTGGGATGATTGGGGAAAAGTTTGGGTCAAACTAACCCAGAAGAGCAAATGATCATTTTTCAAGGCTCGGGAAGTGAAAATAGGTCAAATTCAGTTCAATGTGGTCATTCCCTATTTCCCACAATTTTCGAGAATTTTTCTGAATTATTTTTCTAATTTTCTAGAGACAATTTGCCCATGAAGGGTAAAAATTATCATTTCATGAAGACCGGGAAGGAAATTCATCAAAAATAGGATTGGCCAGTTGAAATGACTGTTTCCTAATTTTTGAGGATTTTTGAGAATTTTTTGGAATTTTCCGAGATAATTTCAATATTATTATTATTATTATATTTATTTATTTATTTTTCATGATTTTTTTTTCTTAATGAATATAATGTATGAACATGTACAGCGATGAATTCTAGCTAAATAATCAAATGAATGAAAACGATATGCATTTCATGTAAAATTTAACTAGCCAATTAAAGCATGCAAAATGACATAACTCAAATGCAACATGCTAGAATTCGGACATACGAAAATGTGACTTGTAAACATGCAATGATATGATGGGTGATCTTTCAATATGCGAGAATATGACGTATGAGTATGCAACGTAGCAAGATATAATACACAACAAACCATATGACATGACAGAATATGCAATGAATTAGACTAAAATATAATGCTGTGCTATGAATAAAAATGAAATTCCATCCCAATGCGCTGAAAAATCCTAAAATGGCCAAATATGCAAATATGAACATACTTAAATTTGTGAATATGATTTCCCCTAAATGTTTAATATGCAATTTCCTAAAGGTGGAACACCTAATTATCCTATATGTGATTTTACTAAACATGCCCCCGAATGAATAAATCTAGAATGTACATCGTCTCTATAACATGCCATGGATGACTTTTAGGAAATGTGTTACTTGTAAACTATGTGTAATGCAGACATGAAATTAAATGCGAAGATATGATGGAGAGTGACCTTGCGATATGCAATTTCGTGAACACGAACGACAAAAATATTCAACAAATCACCACGAATTATGCAATGAAGCCGTGCAACTTTAATCCGGACAGTAAGTACTTGACATCGACTTCCCCAATTTTGTTATTAGACCCGTGGCATCAGTTTGAAGGAAAAAGGGAGCAAGTAAATAGATATCTTTTACCTATTCTGAGCAAACTTCTTGGAGCTGACTAGGCAAACAGGATCAAATCAACAACTGCAATTTGACTCTCCCGCTCAAAAGCAACCTGGTTCAGCTTCTGCTGGTTCCTCATGCTTTGAATCGAGAACACAGGGCAGAAATGTTATTGGGACTGAGGCACTGCACAATGCGGGCTGGCCTCTCCTTGTCATCTTGATTCTCGTAATGCCACGCAACTCTCTTTCCATCCAGAGCGAGCGCCTTCGTGGACGGGTAAGCCATCTCTTATCATTCTCCAACATGTGTGATCTCACCTTGGAGTGGGAAACCAATACTTGCGCACAAGGATTACGGGCGAGGTACGCTATCTACTTCGGGGAAGATAGCGAAATCAAATTGAGCAATCTTTTCTTTACTCGAGCCTCTTGGGAGATTCATGCCTGGGAAGGACTAAGTGGGTCTGTTTCATCTCAGCAAGCTTGACGGTGATGATGGGATTCGGGTGTTCGAGTCAACTCGCTCGAATCACTCCTCCAAAATCGCCTTGTTCTCTATCTCCCAACTCGGAGCTCCAAATTGCAGCGAATCACTTCTCACTCAGTCGAGAGTCTAGACCAAAGGCGAGCATTCCTTGTCAAGCAAGAGCTGAAGGTAACCAGCCAGGGCAAGGTCTCACCTAAACTTCTCGTTCTGTGGATGACCCCCCTAGATGAAGAAAGCCATTCAAGAGATCTTTGAGTCTGGATCATCTCGCTAGTTGGAATGACCTCCACAGCACATTCGGTAGTAGCTGTACAACGGTGACAGGGGCTAAGCTAAGGTAGAACAGCAAGTAGATGTGAGAGCTGAACCAGGCAAGCTCGACGGCACCAGGAGGTCTGAGGTCATCACACCGTCCCATGGATCCCCATTCCATAGCAACCGTATTGACTTTCAAAGACTTTCTTCGCAGCATGGGAGGCCTCTGGTTCGACACAAGGGGAAGCAATGCGTCTAACGGTGAAGGGCCTAAGGACCATGACGAATGTGTACGCATAGTTGAGGAGACATTGTTATTAGCCGCCCTCATTAAACCTGGTGGAGCGTCGAGGCTTGGTGCCATTAATCTTCGCCAACACCCGTTGCTTCATTGGTACTTGTCTTCGTAGATCAAGTCGTGAGAAGACTCGAGTCCAGCCAAACACCACCAACCTCAAGAATCTGATGGGCTCCTTCTGAAGCATACCGCCCCGCTTGGTCTTTCGGTTCGACATCACCTCGAAGCCGATTGTTACACCATAACTATCCATCCCATTGCATATGCTCTTCATAATTTGGTCGACGCTCGCCTCGATGCTCGCTGCGCTACTGAATCTTCCACGTTCATGTTACTCGCCCGCACCCTAGCTCGTTTCTTTGTTTTGACTGATTCACCATAAAGCTCATCCCGGCAAACCTCGCGGTGCAAGCAAAGGTGGGAGCATACCCAAGGCCAAACCTCACGGTCGTGTAGACAGGCAGGTTTAGGCTTGCCCTATGAGCTATTTCTTAGGGCATATTCTTGTAGATCCCCATCTCGCTAAGGACTCTTGTAGTGAGAGGTCTTAGAAGAGCCCTTGTGGAGAGGACATTGAGGCCCACTTCAACAGCTGCATGTTCTGTCTGGCCCTTCCCTGATGCAGGCATAATAAGGGAGGTTTGGAGCAGCTTCTTTGTGCAAGCTCTCGTAGTTGGTTTTTATGCATGATTCTATCCTGGTTACTTGCTCTTTTCTACCGTGTATCCAGTCTTGGGTTTAGAGATCCACTTTCGTCAAAGGGAAAGGCAGATCTTCATCTTCGGTGGCTCTTAAAGGATCCACCAACAACGACTGAGCTAGCTGTGGCAAGAAGCCAACGGCCCGTAGGAGGAAATGGACACTCAGGGCGCCGACCTCGACGATCATAATAGTGGTGGCAAATAAGGGAGGAATTGCAATACTTTAGGGGGCTGCTTCCACGACAACTCCCCCTCAAGTTGTGGTTAATCCTCTTGCTCTAATGCCGGAATCCCTTGCACCCCTCCATGAACAGTGTCCTTTTATTATTTTTTTTATCATCTTCCCTCCCTCCTCGAGAGTGTGAAAAGATGCCGCCCCTTATCTGACATCTCCTCCTCAGATTTTCCCCTTCCTCATTCTTAATCCCTTCTTTCGGTGGATTTCCCCACCATGTCTTTCTCTTTTTCTTTTTGATCGTGCTCTCTTCCTATCAACATGCCTCCAAAAGGAAGAAAGCCACCTCAAAAGAAACCCATGTTGTCTTAATCTCAGCAGAAAAATAAGGCAAAGTTCCTTCCAACGTAGTGGTCCTGCGCTGATGATGTCTCGGTCACCATTTTCCCTGTCTCTTTTTTTTTCTTTGCAACCTCCAGCTCACGTTTCCCCCACCGAAAGTTGTCGTGTCTCGCTTTTGATCGATGACTACCTAATTCTCCTCTGATGGCCTGTTGTCATCTTTTATTCGTACCCAAGGCGCCCATGGTTGGCTTAACCAACCGAAGACATGCGCCCATCACGTGTTGATGCGACTGAATATGTGCCACCACAAGGCCCTTGAACAATGTCGCCAAAAGGTAGACCTTCTGGGGTCCCATCTTACTGCCCTTATCTTCTCCAAAATCCAGCCTCTCGTGTTCAGCTCTTCGTCTTCTGTCGACCCTATAGAACGCCATCCTCCAACAGCAATATCAATCAGAGTAAGATGAGTAAGCCCATAGATAGGTTGAGTGTCGCAAGTATCAAGTTGTCCATACTCTTATTACCCCATGTAATTAAAGCTCCATGTTCTTGAAGGGTCATATTATGACATGTACCTACGGTAATAAGCCTTACCTTTTTCCAGACTTTGTCCTCACACTAATATTATGTCTCCTGGTGGCCATAGTTGACACTTTTGCTCGTCGTGTGTAAGTACTAGCGAATGGGTGCCTCCAACAGAATCTTTTTCTTCCTGGCCATGACTACGCGCAGAAATATCAAAAGTGCATTGCCATATCATTTTCGAGGACATGGCTGCCCATTTGGTTCCTCAAGAGATAACCCAAACAAGGTTTTCTGCCGTGCGTAAGGTTCTTATGAACTTTGCAACAGATGGGTCGCCGTACTGTGTGAATTGGGCCAAGATGGAAATTTGGACTATTAGAGGGCAATGTCACCAATCTAAAAATGCGAAAATAAAAAATTACAGAGCTAAAAATGAATTTTCTACAATTTTTTTTATTAATCTGAAAATAAGATTAACAAAGGAATTCCCGATTTCAGATTAATTTTTATAGATTTTATTTAGCCAAAACGAAGAGAAAATTAAAATAAAATACTGACTATTTTTTCATATTTTTGTGGCCTCAAATGCCATTTTATTTTTAAATATTCTCCTAATTTCTGAAAAATATTTAAAAAATGCAAAAAATATGAAAAATTATTTTTTGTTCAAAAATGGTAGCCTAAGCTTGGCGAAGGCTTCCAAAGTTGATTTTGCAATTTTCTTATTTTTTTCTTGATTTTCTATGAATTTTCGAAAATAAAAATACCGAAAAATACTAAAAATATGAAAAATCATTTTTTGGTAAAAATTGGTTCCCTAGGCTTGGCCAAGGTCCCCAAAGTTGATTTTTTAATTTTATGAATTTTTATGGATTTTTTATTAATTTTAAAAGAGAAAAGATAATTAAAAATCAAGTGTCAACACAGAGCTTGGAGTAGTTCCTGCTATCGAGGAACTGATCCTATTATTTTGCAACAACAGTGGAGCGATCGCTCAAGCTAAGGAACCAAGATCTCACCAGAAGTCCAAGCTCATCGAAAGGCGCTTCCATCTCATTCGAGAGATCATTGGGAGAGGCGACATCGCCGTGCAGAAAATCGCCTCCGCGGATAATATAGCGGATCCCTTCACTAAGGCGTTACCCTAAGTTTTATATGATAAACACATTAGTAGAATAGGTTTGAGATATTAGCATGGTTGGTTTTAGTGCAAGTGGGAGGATGTTAGGAGTATGCCCTAAAGCAACCATGTAATGGTCACATGTATGGCATAAATATTGTACTATCGATATTGCATTAATGGCAAGACGCTTGATTATTCATCTTGTCCCTTTAATTTAGATGAATAAAGTCCATTAGGTTAGTTGAAACTGATACCTATTCTTGAGGCGTCAAGAATATGTGTGACGGGTCATCAGTTGGTCTCTAATCTTCAAATTGGTTCCTAGTTGAAGGATCATGGATTGGGCATCCACGAGCCAACTGAGACCAGTGTGTTCATAGCCTCGCTATTGAGCATTGGATGTCCAATAGGGATGACAAGTCACAAGTTATCGGACATTAGACGTCTAAGCTGGAATACAGGTGTTCGTATCGAAACGAGTTCGATCGAATCCACTGAACATGATGAAAGAGTAATTGACTAACATGGATGTCTCAATCACTCTTAGCTTTGGTGTGTTAGTGGTCCTCAAACCTGACCCACGATGCTGGCTTGTATATTGGATGGCAATGGTTCACAGGTACGATATTAGCCGATCATTGATCCGCTTCTGTGCATGATGGTCACAGTCCTCTATATACGAAGTTACAGTCGTGGGAAATAGTTGGGATCTGTCTCCTCATTAGATGAGGTTGATGTCCTATGCGATCTATGCGTGATGGTACATTAGAAAGTCCGTGGCCAAGGCAAAAGTCGAGAGGAATCTTGCTGAATGTACGTCAGATAGATTTGTGCATATGATCGAATCAGTGGGTTTGACTCAGATATCCATGGCCCTCATTCGATCAGGACATGGTAAGAGAAAAGAACTGAGTGACACCGAACCAAGGCCAGCAGGTTCATTTTTTCCTCATACTTTATTCTAACTGGGTAATCGTGATATGTTGCTAAACATCACTCACGGTTTGTGGGATCTAAGGATTGATTTGGGCCGATCAATTCCTTAAGGAATCTCACTGCTAGTTCAGAGGTCAACCTAAGGATGTCACACGCCTTAACCGACATTTGGCGACATTCTTAATGAAAACGGGATTGCGAAAATGCGATAGGACTATTTGGATAGTCAAAAGGAGTTAAAACGGATTAGATTCGTTTCCTCCTTCTAAAGCTCACTAAAGGACGAAATAAATGACACAGGCATGACATCATAATGATGTCATGGATGATATAATGGTTACATCATACTTGCATCATTGTTGGATAAGGTTTGTTATACAAAAGAAAGGATAAGAAAGGTTATCCTCTAGAAAGTTTAAAGTAGGTTAGGATTTTCTATCCGTTTGATAGAGATGTTTGGCACATCAAACAACGTGATTTGATCATGAAACACAAGGGACTTCAAGCCTAGAATGTCTAGAGCCTGTGGATGAGGATCACCGCCGAAAATGACGCCATTTGGCCTGCTTAAATGGGCGTCCATGACTGTCCGATCGGTTGGTCAAAGGCGGCAAAATTGCCGCCTTTGACCACCGCCCTATGGGCGAGGCCCACGTGGTTGGTCAAAGGCGTTTTGACTACCTTTGACCAACATCTAGCTGTCCACATGGCGGCCCTCTATTGGCCGCCACGTGAGGTGATTTATACCGCCCCTCTCCCTCATTCTATCCCTCTCACTCATACTCTATAAATAGAGGTGAAGGGATTAAGTTTAAGAGGTTAGAAACTTGAGAAAGTCACACACGCACGTGCCAAATTTCGTAAGAAAGTGAGCTCGAGAATTGACTAATTCAGATACACAAAGTTTGTGTTTCCATTGGTTGAACACGAAGGGTTTGGGTTGAGACGCCGCGGGGATTACTAGCATAATCCGAGGGCCGTTTCTCCAAATCTCCATCTTCAAGGTTGCACGGGCATCAGGGCGTGTCTGAACTAGAGGCCCAATACCTCTTGGCGTCGAGGACAAAGAAGCAGAGCCGCATCCAACCTCTGTTGTCCAGGTACGTTTCTAAACTTGCTTTAGAAAGTTTGATTTTCGATTAAAGTATATGAGGATTTTTAAGACAATCTAGGGCATCGTTTCAATTTTTTTTCTTCCGCTGCGTGTATGACATATTTTCATGTATGCGATGAGCGCTCGAGATCGCTAGAAACCCAACAGTTCGATCACGAATCGAATGTGGTGTAGTGTAATTACACTAACGGCATGCACAATATTTCAAATCAATCAGCGCTCCAATAGTTCAAAGAATTAAAACTAAAATTACCTTTCACCAACCTACAAAACAAGAGGTTAGCCAGTCAATTCTTCCCTTATAACTCTCATTCTACAAAACCATTTAACATCTAAAGATTAGAATCCAACCAATTGTTAAATCAAATGAATTTTCATGAAATTTTTATGGGTTAAGTCCTTTTTATTTTTTATTTTTGCAAAATATTCATTTTTATGTCCCTAGCGGAGTAGCCAAGCTGTTGCGATCGAAAAAAATCGAGCTTTTCAAGTTTTAGGTTAATGGATTGCCAAGCTAATTAATTAGATTAATTAACTTAGCTCGAACTCTCTCAAGTTTTACCAAATCATGACTTATGGTTCAAGTGATTATTAGCAAAAGATTTTAATTTTTGTAGTCGGTACTAATTATTTTGAGTAGATTGATTAGACACCTAAATAAAGTATTGGGAGGAATACTTTATTCTTACGAACTAGAGATCAATGAGTTCGGAGACTTGGTTGCATTAATTTTTCAATTAATACTTTTTCAGTACAATTTCATGAAAAATATTCAATTTAACACTTATGATGAATTTCCACTTGAAGTTTAAAGGCGCAATTTTTTTGTTTTTTTTATATGACAATGTAAAGAACTAAACTACATGCAATGCATGCCGTGAATTATTTTTTTAAAAACATGAATTTCATTTTTGAGATGTAATCTTAAAAAAAATGTGGTTTAACATAAATATTTACAAGATAGATCACACGTGCAATTATCTTCATGATGTGAATTTTGAAAGATGTAATTTTTAAGCATAGCAATAGAATGATAAATCCAATAAGATTTAATTGGGATTCAAATCAATCAATTTAGGCAACGAATTTTTTGATATTCTAAATATTAGAATCGTTACTTAATTTGGCGAATTTGACTATCAAATTCAAACCTTGTATTGCATTGTTGATTAGGATCTTAGATCATGACTCCAACGACGGGGATGGATGCGGTTTTGTGTCGATCAAGGAGGAATTGGCGATGGTGCTACCAAGCTTCCGAACTTTCACTCTCCAAAACTCTCCTCTGAAAATATGATCTCATTTGATTCCCTTTGGATTTTCTTCATGAACCTCCCCCAAAGCATTCTTTCTTCCTCCTTTTATAGCCTTCTCTTCTATCTCTCTTTCTCCATCTCTATCCTCCCTTCTCTCTATCCATTTTCCTTTCTTCATCTCTATCTCCATCTCCCTTTCTCCACCTCCATCTCCCTTTTTCCACCTTCTCTTCTCTATCTTTCTTTCTCCATCATCCTTTCTCTATCTTCCTTTCTCCACATTCCTTTCTAATTTCTCCGATAACTCACCTTTTTAGTTATTTACATAATAGTCCCTCAAGTTTTAAATATTTGCATTCTAGTCCTTAAAGTCTTAAGTATTTGCAATTCAGTCATTGAGAAAATATTTCTTTAAATCCAAGCCTTCATAAAATTTTCAACATATTTCCCCCATGCTTAGTCCAATCGCCTGTCAATTTAAGTCATATCCTTTGCCACAACCATAATTAGATGCATGAATAAATATGAAAAATGATTTAATTATTTTGACAAGAACTAAAATTAGTTATATTTTTTTATGAAAAATGATTAAAAATGTTAGTCAAAATTTAGGTGTCAACAAGTGATCCATGGCATTCAGACGATGAAGCAACGAAACCTACTAATTCGGCATTGAGCTCTCTGTCATGGCTATAATTTAAGTAGACTTGACATTGTTGGTGGCATGATGGCGAAGGTCCGACAAAGATGCGTGCATGGACTTATGGTTTTCTTGAAGAAGCTCGAGGTGGAGGAGTTCAAAAAGAAGGAGCAAAGGGTTTTTGAGATAGAGAGCTCCAATGAAAAGAGAAAGTGTTGGGGACTAAGATAAGAAAGAAGAAGAAGCTTGTTGAAGGAGGGAAGCGAAAGGGAGTTGTAGCCATCACCACCTCCACCATATACCACAGGCCGAACTTCACTTGAACCTCGTTGGATCCGTATTTCACGGCCTCCGAAATGTTATCGTTTGCAGTCCCCACTGCTCAGGTAAGTCATCTACAAACTTTATGATGCTCGATAAATAGGTAGAATCAAATTTCATAAAAAAAATCGTGCAAGTCTTCATTGGCGGTGGCAACGGTCATCATGGTTCAAGGACGGCTCGGTGAAGGTCTCGGTGGGTCCCTCCAAAAGCCTTGTTGGAAGAAATGGCATGAGAAAGGTTCCCTTTTTTTTTTGTGAAGAAGACAATCTGGGAAAGATACGTCCCAAAAGAGAAAAGATTGAAAAATAAAAAAGATAACAGAGATAAAAAGGGAAATTAAATAAAAGAGAATAGAAAAAACATGTATAATGAAAGGGCTAGTTTCGTGTACACACGTTTAGTTGTTGCTAGAGTTGGGCTTAGGCTTAGAAATCCGTGGGCCTTCATATTTCTGTGAAGTACATCCGGGCAGATGGGCCGCATGAATAGGCTGCTGGATGTTTGGTTTGGTTGGAGTCTGGGTCTATTTTGATATCAATTTAGGAGGTGGGCCTGGAGAGGTTTTTGGTCCCTTTTCCTTTTAGTATTTGGTCCACGAATTGGGCTCATACCCTGAGCCCAACCCCCGTGTGCACCCAAGCCAAGAAGGCCTGGGTTCACCCCCAATCAGATCAAGTTCTTGGACTCGGCCCAAATCTTCCCGTTAGATAATAAATAAATTCTAAAAAAATTTAAAAAAATCAAAAATTGGAAAAAATTCAAAAAATATCAAAAATTAAGAAACATGCCATTTCAATTAGTCAATCATATTTTTTATTATTTTTATATTTTGATCTTTTCAAAATGATGATTTTACCCCATATGGGAAAATTATCTTGAAAGATTCCAAAAATTATAATTGAAAATGGGAAATGGTCAACACATATTTTGTGATTTTGGCTCTCGTTTCTTCCTAAAATGATAATTTTGCCCCTCAAAGGGTAAATCGTTCCAAAAATCCAGAAAAATTCCAAAAAATCTCGAAAATTAGGAAACGGGCACATTCAACTAGCCAACCCTATTTTCAATGATTTGGATTTCAAATCTCTTTAAATTTGACAATTTTTCCTTTCAGGCAAATTGTACCATGAAATGATAGTTTTACTCTTGACGGGCAAATTATTTTCAAATCATCCTAAACTCCTTCCAAACCTTAATACATCTCTTCTCTAAGCCTTTAAGGCTTTAATAGGGTTGTCATGTATTGATTTGATGCATTTTGTCCACACATTTGGATCCTTGATTTGCGTATCTACTTTATTGATTATGATTGGTATGTTAGACATTCTTGTCTACATGAACTCCTAGATTTTAGGACTTCCTTATTTCGATTCATCTGTATGAAAATTATAGCTAGAAAATCACTCAACTTAGGTACGAAAAGGGCATCAACGGCAACATTGGCATAACTAAGTCCTCGATCTTAAATCTCTAGTTTTGCTAGAGTTGTATAGCTAGACGAGGTTTTCGATCTACCTTCCCTTAAGATCGATGGTGACTCCAATAGCATGTATACCTATACATATGTCACCTGGCCACACCTAAGTTTCAATTTGATAACCCACCGCAATTTGATATGGGCTAAGGAGGGCTCGAGCTAAGCCCGCTCCTAGAGGCTTGGTAATCCATTAGCCCGATCGATCCATCAATATTAGTTTTTCGAAGATTATGTCATGATATCTATTAACTCGAGAAATTCAATTTTTAGGTCATGATAGCTTGGCGATTGTGTTGGGGACTAAACTTGATTTTTTCAAAAAAAAAAAGGACTAATTAATCATTATTATTTTCGAAAAAAAATTTGAAGGAACCTTAGTGGACTTGGGCCAATAATTTCATGAAAAAATTACATTTTTGTTTGGCAGCATGACTCCATGTAAGTTCCTAACTATGTGTTAAATGGTTTTGCAAATGGCAGTTATAAGGAGTGGAGTATCTGGCTAACACTTTATTTTGTAGATTTAGTGTTTGGAATTATTTATTTAATTATGCACATTTTGAACCGGTTGATTAGTTTCTTTAGCACTATACCACACACATCCTGTGTTAGAACTTGAGCCACTAGTTTTAGGATGGTATCAAGATTGGTTCTAGCATTCAACGCGAGATTATGGTTGAAAGTTAGGTCAAACTCAATCTTAAATCTTTTTTTTTCTAAAAATGAGTTTTAAAGTTAGAATTCGTGCTTGATAGTATTATCAAAGCAGGGGTTATAATTTTTAACTCGAGAAGCCGAAGTGAAAAGGGCCAGCTGATTCTGGTTACATTGTAGGATCACGACTAATCTCAATTATGTGCACAAGATTGTCGCATCGCCATATGTGTAATTGTTTAGAATAGTTGGAATAAGGTTAACCCACGAATCATGTGCATGTTCATGTAATTATTTACTTTCCTATCTCACGGTAACGTATGATTCTAATCTTCATCTTATCTTATATTTTTTTGATTGGTCCATGATACTTAGGTTTATGGCACATGATCTATAGACAATGGGATATATCAATATCCGTTTCGTGTACATTCCAAGGGCGAGTTGAAGCAGATGTGGGGCCGTTTGAGTATTGATGCATTGAGCTATGTCCTTAGCCGTATGAGTCATATGTTGCCACTTTGGACATTGAATTACAAACTAGGGTCATGCAGGTGCTCACACATTTTTGCTACCTAGATATCGCTACCTTCATCATAGGTAAGTACGAGCTCACTCTGACTTTAGAAAAGTATAGGTTTGCCATTAAAAAACCTTTGGGTATTGATTTAATTATTCCTCCTTATATGGGAATCAATCTGGTTGTCATTTTTGATGAATTTTTTGAACATTAGTGAAAATGACATGAGGAAAATTTTGAAGGAAAATTGCCATATATGTCCGTTCTCATTTCTCATTAAACGTTTTTGTGAGAGCAATTCATACTTGCAAAGTAGGATTTCATTCTAGCTTCTTCAAGTTTGTGATTTTTTCACTCCAAAAGAATTTTATTAGTCCATCATGTCTTGGATAGTTAGGCAAGTTTGTAGTGGAATGAATTTCCCTAGTGCTATCCTAGCTGAGAATTTTATATCCTTGACTCGTTTTAAGTAAAACAAGGATAAGACATTCCATGCTTTGGTTGAACTTTTACAAATGTGGTTTTTCTTTCATTATGTTAAGATTAGTTCTAAGATGACTATCCTCTGGATAAGTCAAGAGGAAAACCCAATTGCAAAATTTCAAAAGGTGCAAAAACATATTGCTAGATTATCTTATTCCAAGTGGATTGATTTATTTAAAGATCCAAGTACCAAGACTTTTCTATGGCAAACTATATGGTTTCGAGTCTCTAAGGCTCATTTGTACCATGGTGAGCGGGAGCCTATACCTCTTTTGAGTATTACTAGCGTGACGCGATATCATTCTCTCTGAGGCTCATATGAGTTCTGCTAGATATTCCACCACCTTTGGGGCCAAACACTTTCCAAGTTAAATTCATTGTGGCTGAGAATTATAGAACCAAGATCAAACATCTTGATCGAACTTGGCTGAAGTCCAAGACTTGCCCATTATCACTACCCAAGGGGGAGCTCGAGAGAAAGGAAAGGTTTTATAATGTGGAGGCCCAGTGTATTCAGCACCATTTTATACCAAATCATATGCTTCCAAAGTTCCTGTTGGTGATTGTGAAGCCCACCCATCAAGTCGAGATCGAAGCCTATGTGAAGAAGGCACAAAAGGTGAAGAAACAAATGGAGACTTTGGCTAAGGAGAATGACAACTTTGGAAAGAGTTCAAGGCCGGTTCATCTATAAATCATGTCACCACAAAAAAAATAAAAATAGCTTGATTTTCCATGTTTAGGAGTCTTGTTTCATGTTTAATTACAATTTTGTGACCTTATGAGTCTGTCTTGTAGTAAAGGTTACTATTTAAACTTGACTTTTTGGCCTTGCATAATTTTTATTGAATTTTATGATCTTAACTAACCCACTGAGTCTTCATAGAAAATGTTCACAAGACCCTAATTCATCAACATAAAAATTTACATATCATTATGACACATTTTCCATTTAATGCTGAATTTAAGGTGAAAGAAAAACTGTCTGGATTCCATAATTTTTCCGACTTCACTTTTATTTCTCCATTTAACACTAGTAAATGCATTCTTTTTAGAAAAATCAAACAATAAAAGTTATAGAATGGACTTTGAATTAGTATACTAGAAATTTTTGGGCGTCAATTCACATTGTTGATGACTCATTTAACCTCAAAGTGAAAACTTGACAAATCAGTCTTCTGAGAATTTTTTTTCTTAGAAAGAAGTATAAAATTGTATTGATCCACGCGGAATCTTCCCAATCTCAAAATAGAAAAGTTATTCATCATTGTCTTGTAACATTGGCTCGTATATTTTGGCAATATTTCCACTACTGTACTAATTAATACAAATTTTCTCATAAAAGCGAATGAAATCAGAATTTGTATAAATCAATCCTTTGATCATGTTTGCTCCATTTTGGGTTTAGAAAGTTGTTATGGACCATACTTGGCATTTTCATCTGTCATACTCATTTGTGTTGTTATCTTTTGTAGGTAATTTGCCATAAATCCCCCACATCCCCACAATACTCGATCAATAGTTAGCAAATTGCCAATCAAGCTAAGATCGCGGCCATTATGGAGGAGAAATTGAAGGAACATATGAGTACCATGAATGATCAAATGGTTGCTCTGATGACCTAGGTAGTGAAAAATTTCATGGGAAAGCAGTAGTTGGTCAATTCCAGCTCCTAGTCAGGAACTCTACCTCTGACTCGCTAAGGCCTCCGTCCTGACAAACCTCACATGATGAATGATGATCTTTCTATATCTTTGGATGATATCATTCTGACAAGTATTAACATGCCTTCTATAACCCCAGCTTCTCAACTTGTTCTCACATCTTCTCCGACCCTGAATGATGAAAATGCCAAACTTATAACAAGGCTCAAACAAAGGATACGTGATGTTGAGAGGACCCAGAGCATTCCCCCAATTGACTTGTCAATATACACTAGGGTACAAGTGTTAGAGAAGTTCAAGATACCGACCTTTGAGAAGTATGATGGCATGTCCAACCCTGTACAAACACATCGAGATGTTTCAAGGTCTCATGAATGAATATGTTTCAAATGGATCCTTGATGGTCTAAACCTTCTGTGCAAGTTTGAAAAATGCTGTAATGAGATGGTATACTAATCACCGGATCAATCAAAAGGATTCATAAGAGGAGGTGGCCAATACTTTCATTAAGCATTTCAAACTTAACCTCAACATCATCATCACCTGGGAGGATCTGGAGTGAGCTAAATAGAAATTGGGTGAGACCCTTAAGGAGTATGCCACCCATTGGAGGAACATGGCGTCCCAGATGATTCCTGAGCCTCTTGAGTGTGATCAATTGAAATTGTTTGTGTCCACACTTTCACAATCAATCCGTTCGAGAATACTAGTGATGGCCATTCAATCCTTTAGCTAACTAGTTGTCATGGGCAAAGAAATTGAGTCTAGGCTTAAAAAAAAATATTATGGAGATTCAAGCTTGTCTAGAAAAAGATTTTTTGATAAGAAAGATAAGAAGTCGGCCCCTAAAATAGATATAGTTTACATTCAAAAGTAGCAGGTTTAGGCTCTACGACTGCAATTCGGCCCCAATAGACACCTGTCTTTGGGCAACCAAGTCAACAGAACTAATGACTATAGTGCAAGCTCCACCAATTCACCCCTCTCCTAGGTACTTTATCTTAGATGTTGACAGTACTTAGAAAGAAGAACTTACTGAGTTTTGAGTCACATAGGTCTAATCTCGCTAGCTTTACCAAGTGTGACCTATTGAAGAAATGTGATTATCACAGAGTTGAGGTGTGTCATTCGGTGGAAAATTGCTAGGGGCTCAAGCATTGAATCCAAGATTCACTTGAAATTGGGCATTTGCACTCAAACCAACCAGCACACCTAATGCGCAGAACTATTTGTTGCTCAACCATGAGAGCATTTTTAATGCAATTTTCGACCTAGACGTTGGACAAGCCAGGAGTTTTAAGGTTTGTATTTTAGATATTTTTGATGCACTAGTCCGAGTAGGTTACTTTTGGGTTGGCGAAGTGGTCTTGTTATTTGAAGTAAGAGGGAAAATTGATACGTTAGTTAAGGATGGCATGATTAGGCATGTTGACAAGACAGGCTTGGTGGCAACTACGTCCTAAGTTGTCATAAATTGGGATCAAGAACTAGTTAAGCTGACCAATAACTAGATCAAGTTAGACCTTGAATTAGTCGATATGCCCCATCTTGAAGATGCTTCTGACGATGATTTAGGGATTTTCATCCCAAAGGCACCAGAAAGTTTTGTTGTCATGTCATTTTAGCCATTCGAGTACGAGAGTGAAAAATCTATCCCTTGGTTTTATGATGTAGATATAGTGATAAGTTCTGGTCATATTTACTCGAACGACCAACCTGCAAAGCAGACCCTCGACAAGGAGGTGAAAGAGTTTTTGGCCATGATCAAGGCCAGTGAATACAGTATCATGAACCAATTACAAAAGATACCCACTCAAGTATCTTTACTTGAACTGCTACAGACGTGTGAAAAGTATCGGGCACCTTTGATGAAGGTTTTAGGTGAGGTCCATGTTTCGGAGTACATCACTAAGAACAACCTTGAAGGGTTTGTCAAATCTATTCTACTCAAGATTCAGGTGGCATTTTCTGAAGAGGAGATACCAGAGGAAGGATGGGGGCATAATAAGGCGCTTCATATATTCGTCAAGCACAAATAAACTCATCTAGCTCGTGTGCTCATAGATAATGATTCAGCTCTAAATATATGCATGCTATCTACTTTAAAGCATTTCGATGTCGATCTGGCTAAGTATGCAAGCGACCAAAACCTCCATTCAAGTATTTCACTAGATGAACAAAGAGACAATGAGGCAAATCAACTTGGAACTTCAGATAGGGCCCTTCGTGTTTAATGTCCTTTTCCAAGTGTTGGATATCCCGTCCTCCTTCAACTTTTTATTGGGTCGACCATGGATTCACATTATTGGTATAACACCTTCCAGCCTTTATCAAAAGATTAAATTTGTGGTTGAGACAAAGCTAGTAACCATATACGAGGAAGAAGACCATTAAATCTACAATGAAACGATTATTCCTTATATTGAGCCTAATCATGAAGAAGAAGAAGAAGATAGTTATCATGCTTTTGAGTTGATGTATGCTATTCATGCCTCCTAAGATGCACCTTGGCCAGTTCCTAAACTCTTTAGCATGGCACTCATGGTTGCCAACGTCGTGGTCGGGAATGGTTTTAGATTGGTCACTAGGCATGGTAAGAATAGTCAAGGTAATCGTGCTCCGATCTAAGTAATTAGCCAATCCCACATAGCTGGTTTGGGATATCACGAGGTGGAGCACTATGTACGAGGAAGTTATGGTCGAGGCTAAGGTCTACAGTAAGCTGGGTAAAAAGGTCGTAGTCAAGGGAAAACTAGTCATAGACCTTTACCACCTCCACTTTATCAGACTTTTCACTCAGTAGGAGTGATTAGTGGTTATAAGTGCTTGGAGCCCAGTCAAGTCCACGATGATCTTGGTCTTGTATTTCGGATGAAGAGAGCTAGAACGAGCTTAAACCCATGTTGGTTAACTCTACTTATTTGGAAGACAATGCTCTTTCTCTCACCACTTGCTTAGAGAGATTATATGTGAGTGCCATATTTGAAGAGCTAATGGATATCGACACGTTCGATGATGCAGTTAACATAGATGACTCGAAAGATGACGAGCTTTGCCTTGTCAAGAGGCAATCAAAGCCGTCCGTTGTCATAATATATGATGATTCAGTGGAGGGTTTGGATTCAAAGTAACATCTTTATGTTTATGCATCCCCCTGCATGGGAAATTTTATTGCTTTTTAGTGCTTTCTCATTTCAGTTCTTGTTGAATTTTAGGATTTCCCCTTCCAATAAGATGTAATTTTTTTGATTCATTATCAATAAAATTATAGAAGTTTTTCCATCATTTTAAGAATATTGTTGAAGTATACCAAACCGACCCTATAACGATAGCCATAATAAACATGAGAATGTCATTAATGATAAACATTAAGGGTTGGGCTTCTCAAGAGCTCTTGTTACTGGGTCTTCAAGAAAAAAAAAACAATAATAATAACAAAAAGGGGAATTTTTTGAAAAAAATAGAGCAATAACCTGCATGTGTTGAACCTTGTTAAAATAGAGCATGAACATGCATGTGTTAAACCCTGTTTATTTTAATGATCACTTTACCTTATATTTCAAGGGCAAACTTGGGAATGGGAAATCAACATATCCAAATTATTCATGAATCACATGGTATTCATGATTCGAATGATTCTGACTTTGATGCTAAGGAAATATGTCGGGACTTGGAATATCATGAGAAATCTAAACCTCTGACTATTGAAGAAACTGTATTGATAAATCTTAGCAATGCGAAGGATCCTAAAGAGGTGCAGATTCGGGCAAGTCTCCCCAAGGATATTGTTAAACATCTTACTAAGCTTCTGAGGAGTTATCAAGATATATTTGCCTGGTCATATGCAGACATGTCATGTCTTCATCAATCATTGAACATTATCTACCGACTGATCCCTCGATAAAGCCTGAAAAAAGAAACTTCAAAAAGCCAAGCTGGAGTTATCAAAGAAGATTGAAGAAGAGGTTATGAAGCTCCTTGTGGTAGGGTTCATTATGGTTACCCAATATTTTGATTGGGTTACCAATGTAGTTTCGATAATGAAGAAAGACAGCCAAGTTTGAGTTTGTGTGGACTATCATGACTTGAAAAAGGCTAACCCAAAAGATGATTTTCCACTTCCTCACATTGATGTGCTCATGGATAGTACTGCTAGTTTAGAACTTTTCTCTTTCATGGACAGGTTCTCTAGCTACAATCAAATCTTGATGAAAGAAGAAGACAAAATGAAAACATCGTTCACCACCTCGTGGGGAATATTCCCTTATAAAGTTATGCCATTCGATCTCAAAATGCTAGGCAATATATCAAGGAGCGATGATAACTCTATTTCATGACATGATACATGAAGAGATCGAGATTTATGTAGATGACATGATCACAAAAACTCGATGTGGAGAAAATCATGTAAAAACCTTGATGAAGTTGTTCGATAAGCTCTAAAGGTTTAAATTATGCCTTAACCCAGTCAAATGCATATTCGAGGCAACCTCAACCAAATTGCTCGAGTTCATTGTCAATAGTAAAGGCATCGAGATCAACCTATCTAAAGTAAAGGCTATTTGCGAGATCAAGCCTCCCAAGTCTATAAAAGAAGTCTAAAGTCTCATGGGTAGATTAAATTACATAGCTCGGTTCATTTCCCACCTATTTGAGATGGTAAAGCCATTCCTTAGCCTTCTTAATAAGAATGCTCTGATCAAATAGGATGAAGAGTGTGAACAGCCATTTGAAAAAATAAAGCATCATTTGATGAACTCGTCGATGCTTGCTCCACTGACTCCAGCAAAGCCTTTAATTCACTATCTCACAATTAATAGTGAATCTGTCACGCCACATACCTAATGAACACCCGACATCCACCACAAGCCACGATTGATGAGATGCGATGCCCAGGACTATCACCAACCGAATTCCAAAACTTAAGATTTACGCCAGTGGAAATAAGAAAACTCTCTATACATTATACAAGATGGGGGTAGCCGAAACAACAAAGAGAGAGAGACAACTAGATCAAAAGATTAACGATATATATTAAACATCAACCCGCGTTTACAACTAAAGGATGGCTTTACAAAAAACGTACCCAAGGTGACCATTACACAAAAAGGAACTGAGGGCAGCAAGCTTATCTTTCCACTGCCATAAAAAGGACCGTCATAGGGTCACTAAGCTATACTACCGATCGTCCACCTCGCTAAGGTCAGACATCGGGGTCTTTTCAAGTTCAAACATCTCGGACTCGGGCTCCATCGGCTCCTTCTCGCCTGGATTGGAATCTATCACACTAGGACCCCTTTTTCCCAAAAGAAGGTTGCAGTCTACTCATAACTACGGTCTAGGATCTGAAATGGTGGGGTTAATAAAATCGTGACACACTTCTCAGTAAGCTTACCCCTAAGTCCCACTCAGGACATTGCATATCCTCAAATTAACTCTAAACATGCATCCTAGGCTCTCGCGGCCAAGTAACCAACATTCTTAGGATAAAAGTTCAATAACAACAAGAACACTAGACTAGATTGGGCATACGTGCAGTTCAATAATTATATCATCTAAGCATGCAAGCAGTTTAGCAGGACTCATTAATGGCAGATTCATTTTCATACACATGTCATGTTCACGTCTAATTTCAGTTCAGCGACATGATCCAATTCCCTTATGTCATTCAAATTCGTGCTTCATCCATATACGATAGACTAACTAGGCAAACTAGGCACACATTGAAGCATCACAATCAATGACAATAAGGTCAAACGCATGCACATGCCATGATCAAGGTTTGTTTTATATCATCCGCATACTCAACTATCACATGCCATGCAAACTCGTGCTTCAACCCACATACATACCTCCCTGCGCGAAGACTCAAGTTGGCACATCTCCAAGGATTCATGTGCTCGCATATACGCCTCCAGCGTGTAAAGACCCAGGCACATAATAATATCCCAGTGCCTCAATCCATATAGCGTTAAAGTTAAGACCCAGGTTGGCACTCTTATCACTCTAGAACCCTGGACCATGCATGCTCAGATGCAATTAGCCTTATCTCGTTGTTTCCCCTATCGGGGCTCACCCTCCAACTATTTTATCACTCTAATTTTCCGCGTAAACACACATCAAGGCCCTACGCCATTGCTCGACATCCATCAAATCATGTTGCACATTCATGCTAGCATACAGAATCACAATTTCACAACGTGTTTAACCAAGCATGTTCAGGGGGATAATTCAATGCAAATACAGTCGAGTGTCGCGACCCGAAAGAAAATTATTTTTTCGATCAAGTGAACAGATTATCAGGGTAATTAGATTAACTAACCTAACGCAGACCCTCCAAGCCCTACCGAATCACAACTTTGGTTTTATTTAAATGATTTTAGAATTTGGAGTCGTCACTAATTGGTCTTGGTAGGTCGATCAGAAACCTAAATAAATTAGTGGGAGAACTAATTTATTTCTGCGAACCAGAGAAAATGAGTCTAGGGACTTGGTTACGCTAGATTACTCTAACGCCCTTTCGGTACCATTTTATTTCACGAAAAATCATTTGGGATGAGATTTGGGGTCAAACTGACCATAAGGATAAAATGGTCATTTTTCAAGGATCGGGAAGTGGAAACAGGTCAAACCAGTTGAATGTGGTCATTTCCTATTTCCACAATTTTTGAGAATTTTTCGAAATTTTTCCGAGACATTTACCCATAAGGGGCAAAATTGTTATTTCAAAAAGATCATGAAGGAAAATCATCAAAAATAGGATTGGTCAGTCGAAATGGCCCGTTTCCTAATTTTTAGAATTTTTCTGAATTTTTGGAACTTTTCCAGACAATTTGCCCGTGAGGGGCAAAATCATCATTTGAAAATATTAGGAAGGGAAGTCATCGAAAATAGGATTGGCTAGTAAAAATGGCCCGTTTCCTAATTTTGGGAATTTTTTGAATTTTCTGCAATTTTTAAGACAATTTGCTCAAAATAGGCAAATCATCATTTTGAAAAGATTAGGAAGAGAAATCATCAAAAAATAGGATTGGGCAGTCGAAATGGCCCGTTTTCTAACTTTTGGGATTTTTCTGAATTTTGGGAACTTTTAAACACAATTTGCCTATGAAGGGAAAAATTATCATTTTTGAAAAGATCAGGAAGGGAAGTCATCAAAAATAGATTGGACAGTCGAAATGGCATGTTTCCTAGTTTTTGAGATTTTTCTGAATTTTCAGAAATTTTCAAGACCATTTGCCTTTAAGGGACAAAATCATCATTTTAAAAGATCAGAAAGGAAATTCATCAAAAATATGATTGACCAGTCAAAATGGTCCGTTTCCTAGTTTTGAAATTTTTCTGAATTTTTTAGCAATTTTTCAAGACCATTTCCCTATAAGGAGCAAAATCATCATTTCATGAAGAAATGGGAGTGAAAGTCACAAAATATGGGTCTAATCAGTTAAAATTGACAATTTCCCATTTTCTGTAATTTTAAGAATTTTTTGGAATGTTTCGAGATAATTTGCCCATGAGGGACAAAATCGTCATTCTAGGAAAATTGGAAAGGCAAAAACTGTCGGAAATAGGATTGGCTAGTTAAAGTAATCTTTTCTTGATTTTTGAGGCTTTTGGAAATTTTGGAATTTTATTTTATTTATTTTTTTATTTTTCATTTTTTTAATTAAAAAATTTCAATTTTTTTATTTTGATTTTTTATTATTATTTATTTTATTTACTTAAACAGGAAGATTCGAGTCGGGTTAGAGAACCTTACCCGATCGAAGGCAAACCCAGGCCATCTTGGCCAAGGTGCACGCACGGATTGGGCTCAAGTGTGAGCCCAATCCATGGCCAAAAACTAAAACAAAGAAGCCACAGAACTCCTTAGGGCCAGACTTAATAAAACAGCCCGAAAAGCAAAGCCTGGCCCAAACACAAGGCCACATTCTCTTTCCTTCAAATTTCTAATAGGCTCAATTCGAGAGACAAACTTATTAGTCACAAAAATACACCCATGCTTGGTTAGGCCCAGCTCAATTTTTCGAATAGGAAACCACCCAACTTTTTTTTTTTACTGAGAAATCAAATGACACGAAAAGAGGCGAAGCAAACTTACCTTTGGCCAAGTAGTGTCACCTCCTTCATGCCTTCTTTTGACAACTCTTCCATCTCCCTTACAATTGATTCAACGGGCGTGACCGTTCTCTACCTTGACTGATACAGGCATAAGTTTCTTCAAGTGAGAGAAGAGTATTGATTCCTTTCTGTCCGTAGTCAACATCTTCCAACAGTCTAGGCAAATCTCTATAAGTCTCAGGTCCACAAACCACATCAACCATCTTATCAGCATCTAGTATCTTCTCTTTAACCTCTTTGCCATACATTCCAACACAACTACCTTTGGAGGGTGCAATGATTGTGACCTACCAATTTTCACATTACTCTTCCAATGTCTCTTGAGGAACCAAAAGTAGTTAAGTCTTTGCCAGACCTTCTGCTCTGCATTGTCCCTTATAGCACATGTGTAGATAAAAATGATCTCAACACTTCCAGGGGCATCCACAAGTTCACTATATCCCGCATTCTTCATGATCGAGAGGACTATCTCCATATCGTTGATGTTCATCTAACAACTATAAGTCTCTTGATAAATTCGACCTTTTAAAAGACCATCAGCAGCTGGTACAAGATCGGGCTGGATTTCGGAGGCGGAGAGAGATGCTACGGACTGTGCGACCATGAAGTCCTTCAGGTTCGGGATCTTGGAGCTTTTGTTTCCACCAAAGAAGGGAGAACGAGACAATTTTCTCGAGAAACTGAGAGAAAAAGAAGCCCCGCACGGTTGCGGAGCTAAGCAGCCGCCCGAAGGCGAATAGCGCGAGACGAGTGTTGGCGGTGATGTCGACGAGAGATGCCTGAGCACGAGCCAACAACAACGCCAGTTTAGGAGAACTGAAGGAGGTGCTCTCAAATGCTTGTCTCGGCCGTGGTCCCATTCTTGAAAATGAATATGGTGTCCAAGCCCCACGCCAAGTGCCGACCGAAATGACAGTGCATGTACTCTATGCCAGGATTGCCTGCCCTGAATCTGATGACAGCCCACCCGTCTTTAAGCACTGGGACAGTGTTCGCTTCGGGCAGGCCGTATAGGTTGTAGGTTTGTGGATCGGTCTCGTTGTCGAAATTGCCCCTGCCCATTCTGACCACGTAGAACCGAAACCGTGCAGGTGCATCGGGTGAGTCTCACCAGAGTTCATTATGTTAGTCCCAGGGAAGATTATCTCAACCGCCTCATTGTAGGTCAGTACCTTGGCTCTTGTTCCTTGGTCCGACAACGTCACGTTGTCCGTCAATAAGTCGGTGGACGTAAAGTTGAACAACGTAGGCGGCAAATTAGGGAAATCGGCCATGTAATACCTGAGGATATTGCTGTAGTATGCTTGGAGCACATCCAAGTCAGGGTTTGCAAACGAAATGTTGTTCAACGCGGATGCAAAGCGATTCTTGTCCAGTCCCTCACACGAGGCATTTGGACATCGCATCATACTAAGTGGGACGGTGATGAACATCCTGGTCGTGATCTCATCGTCCCTGGGCATGTCGATGGGGTGCTCTGCCGAGTTCAAGCTTTTCAATCGTTTGATGAAGTTAGTCGCAGGCTCCACTTGCTCCCATCTAGGTAAATAGCTCGGATACGCCGGCAATCCAACGTAAGAGTAATTGCCGTTGGACTGCATGATCGCGCGGGCAATGTTGTGGTTGAAGTAGTCCGCTTGACCTCGAAGAAAGGCGAAAGGATGATGTAGTATTCGCCGAGCGGCTGGTCGGCGGTGACCAAAATGTCCATCGCCTGACTGGGGGTTATCCTGACGAGACTTGTGACTAGGGGGCTTCGTCCCGTCCGACCACCGTCAGGGTGTGGTTCGCAATGGCGAAGTACATGGATCGGGCACTGCGTAACGTATTCGGGGCCATCGATCCACGGGTTTCTCGGCTCTTTGATACCGCGCCAGTGAATGATGACTCCGTAGTGACCTTCGTTGATGACATTGACGTAGGCCGTGTCGCTTTTACGGACGTACATTACCGGCCCCGAAGAGCTTTCGTTCACCGTCAACATGCTCTTCGTCTTGCACATCCTCGTGAAGTTGGTCTCTTGCAGGACGAAAGTGTAGTAATGGGCCTCGCCTTGAGCCAGAGGGAGAAGCAACAATAATCCGCCTAGTAAAGCGAGAAGCCATCAGAGCTCGCACAGAACAGAACCCATTTTCGGCTGCTCCGCTTTTCGGTCGCTGTTCCTTCAACTTGTTTCAAATAATGCCCTTGACAGAAGCGGCTCACTCGCTCCTTTATAACTCAAAATCTCTGTTTCTTTTTCTCTCTCTACTTGTGCAGATATTTCCATATTGTCGCCGTTTTTCTCCCCTTCTTTTCATGCCAGAGATAGACTAGAGGGAAAAAGAGACAACAATACCGAGAGAGAGAGCCTCCGCCTCCTCATCCTCCCGAAGAACTCGTTAGCAAACTCCCATCTCTCCTCATTTTTCTTCAAAACTTGAACCAGACTCTCCAGGGAGAGTGATGCCTCTCTCCTCTCTTTGTAGATAATATTGTGATGACCACCATCATTCTTAACTTGAGCTGCCTTTTCTTTAGTTGAGATAGTACCAATGACGATTGCCCAAGGGCATTAGCCCATCGGCACAATAGGGATCCAACTCCACCAGGTGCAACTTGGACCAGCATTGTGTGTTCATTCTCAACATTAAAAGTTGCGGCCGAGGAGAAACTGAGCTCTTCCCTTGAGCCTCTCTGATTCTCCATGACCGCCCTCCTCTCTTGCCCTTTTTCTCAGTTCCGTCTCCTCTCCCTGGGCTGCTTTGCCCGTGGAGAGGGATGTCTGAAGGTCCCCCCGTCCATTTTGTCTTCCACTCATTTCTTTTTGCCGACAATGGCTGTCCACCTCTCGAGTAGAGCCTCTCCATCTTTTTTGACCAAGATCTCCCTCTGCTCTGTCTTGTTTTTCTTTCTTTCTTTTATCACCGAAAGCACAAGACCCTCCTATTTCTTCATGATGGCCGTCCCCATTGACACCACATCCTGTCTGCTTTTCTTCGTGATTATTATAAGGAAAGCACTTGGGATAATCACAATGGACAGTTCCGTTTAGCTGAAAACAATTGCAGCGTTCCACTCATTAGAATATTTGAAAGGAATATGACGTGCCGTGCGATGGACCATTGTGAAAGTACTCATATTTTTTTTTTGCATGAACCCCCATGGCTCGTAAGACTATATCAACGGTAGAGAAGCCAGCGTTCCCAAATCTTTCACTAATTTGCTCTTTGCAAATGACTTGTGAGCACATATGGGAGGGAAAGTAAGAATGGATATACAGAGCTGTCTAGGAAGTTAATCTAACATCTGTTACTGATGGAAAAGACAACCCATATGAGGAACCAGCAAAGGGTTTTTGTGACAAAAGGAGAAAAGCAACAAAACAGCATACCCAAAGCTTTTCATTTTGCGTCGGGTTACTATAGCACGAGGTACTGTAGCTCGTGAAACTCTCCCGACTGATGCTCACTGCGGTACTGTGCTCCGGCTGGTTCTTTCCTGGCGTTTGAGGGATCTGACCGTCGGTATTGGCTGGTTTTTGGAGACAAGGGTCGCCTGGCCATCCTCCTCATTCCCTACGGTTAGATCTTTGTTCCGTGCTCTCCTCTCTACTGCACTGTAGATCTGGCTCTTTGCATTTTTCTGCTGAGGGTTTGGTCTCGGGTCTGCTGGAGCCTTTTCCATTGGTTTCCTGTACCTTGGTGAAGCTCGTCTGCTCCCTTAGTTGGTGTGTACGGGTCGGTGCTCTCTGATTTGGTGAAATGCCATAAGGGGCAGTATGGCTGAGGATCAGGACTCGGGGGGGGGGGGGGGATTCTGCCCCTTCTAAGCCCGCAAGGGCAAAGTCAACCTCTAAAGCTGATAAAGGGATTTCGAAACCTCTCTTAAGTGTGAGCTTTCGTGATGTTGATGGTATTCCACCCTCTGGTGTTGCTGGTGTGTCGACTATGGCTCAGCAACTGGGTAAAGGGAAAGGCATGGCTGGTTCTGTTGATACCAGTAATGTAGCTGGCTTGAATATGGCTGGGACGTCCTCTGTAGGTGGCCAAACTCAAAAAACCTCTCGCCGATCGAGGTGAAGTCGTAGTCGTGGAAGGCGCAGCAGAAGTAGGGGTGCTGCTGCAACTACCTCAGGCTCGAAACCATCTGAAAACCAGGTACCTCAGCGATCTTGGGTTTCTGTTGCCAAATCTGTGGAGAAAGGCTATGCACTTTCCTATATCCCACCGACCATTGTTGATGGCAGACCCATGGTTATAGCCACTGATGAGATTATCAATGAAGCCAACCCGTTGTTGCATGAATGCATTGTGGGGTATTTTTTGGGGCGGAGAATACCCTTTAAGCTCACTGAGACTGCAGTCAAGTATGCTTGGGGATCTAAACTTGCTGATGTCAAGGCGAATGATAATGGTTTTTTCTTCTTCCATATCCCGGATGCAACATTCCGTCAAAAAGTGCTAGAAGATGGCCCTATCTCCATCGTTCGGGTTCCCATGGTGTTGCAGCAGTGGCATCCGATGCTCAAGCTCCAAAAAGGGCAGCATGAAGCCCTTCCCATCTGGGTGAAGCTTCGGGACATCCCTTACACCCTATGGTCAGCTTCAGGCATCAGTTTGATGGCTAGTGCCATTGGTAAGCCCTTGTATGTGGACGCACAAACAGCGGCTATGCGTACATTCTCATTCGCGAGAGTTTGCATCGAAATCAAGGCTTCCCAGACTCTTCATCAGTCAGCTGACGTTATGTTGAAGGGGGAGAGATACACCTTCAAGGTGGAATATGAATGGAAACCACTTTCCTGCTCGACCTGTGGCACCTTTGGTCACCGATGTCCACCTCCGGCAGCTTCTCCCACTGCTGCAATTTCTCCTGGTACTGCTGCCAATGTCCCACCTAAGGTATCCCCTGTCAGGGTTGCTTCTCACCCAATGGAGGATGATGGTTGGGAGACTGTCAGAAACAAACGCTCCTCCCCTCATACTAGGCCGGTAGCTGACCCGCAAAGGAGCCCCCCTGCTATGATTTCTCCTTCGCCTATAAGGAACAAAGGGGGAAACAGTTATGAATCAGATTCTGATACCCAGCCTCTCTCGGATCCATCTGAGGCCGCAAGTGAAGATGGTGTGCCTAGCAATATAGGCAGTGATCCCGAGGATGGTATACCCTTCACTGTTGTCCCGGAAACCAGTGATGAGGCTAATATGGGCAGTGAACCTGAACCTTCATTGGCTGCCCCCAATACCAGACTTAGATCCACAGTTCACATGGGCTGCATTCCTGACCAAGGACCCCCTTCTGTGCCCATTCCGGCGACGGTAGGCAACCATGATGCTGCTAAGACACCCAACCCGAGATCAAGGAAACGGGGTGGAGGTAAAAGACGGTAACTCCCCTTTCCTTCTATGTTTTTTGGAGTCTGGAATATTAGGGGTCTTGGTGATCCTCTCAAACAGGCTGAAATTCGCTCTTTTGTGAAGAACCATAAGCTGTCTTGTATTGGCATCCTTGAGACGAAGGTCAAACCGTCCATTTTTGCTAAGATCTTGGCTGAGCTCATTGTGGGTTGGCATTGGATCTCTAATTGTTCTTACTCCCCTCGGGGTAGAATTTGGGTTGGATGGAATCCGTATATGGCAGACCTTGCTATTTGCTCTATGTCTTCGCAGGTCATACATTGTAAGTTGCAGCTTCTGTCATTATCCAAATCATGCTACTTCTCGATAGTGTATGGTGATCGTACCTTTGTTGCTCGAAGGAGCCTTTGGGCTGACCTCATTCAATCTAGTACTCTTTTTGCGGCTGACCCCTGGATTGTAGCTGGGGATTTCAATGCTATTCGCTATGAATCCGATAGAATGGGCAGCTCCAACTTATAGATCCCCGCCTTTAATGATCTCAACTCGTGTCTTGTCCAAGCTGGCCTCGACGACTTGAGATACATTGGCCACCGCTTTACTTGGTCCACCTCCTCTGGACCCATGAGAAAACTAAGGAAGATTGACAGGGTTTTGATTAATGATCAGTGGAGCTCAGTTTTCTCCTACTCGGAGGCCAACTTTCTAGCCAAAGGTATCTCGGACCACTCACCTATGGTTATCAAAATTGCAAACCAGGTGTGCTCTCGAAAGCCTTTCAAATTCTTCAATTTTTGGATGTCCCATCCGTCTTTCTTGGCCATTGTAGCCCAGGTTTGGGAGTCTCGTTTTACTGGCACGCCTACGTATGTGCTTTATCAGAAGCTTAAGTTGCTGAAATGCCGGCTCAGGCAATTGAATAGAGAATCTTTCTCTAACATATCAACTCGCACGGAGGAGGCTAGAGCAGCCCTTAAACTGATCCAAGATGAGCTTGCTATTGACCCGCTTAATCAAGAGACAGCAGATCTCGAAAAGGTGAAACTCTCGACCTTTTCTGAGCTTAGGCTCCAAGAAGAATTGTTTTATAAACAAAAATCCAGAATCAATGGCTTAAGGAGGGGGATCTTAACACGGCTTATTTCCACCATTTCGTCAATAAAAGGCGACTCCAAAACCGTATTCTCTCTGTGGTGGACCAGGATGGGTTGGTTCTTCATGATTCTCCCACAATCCAGCAACATATTGTGGCACATTTTGAAAAACTCCTTGCAGCAGGCTCTCGGTCTTCTAGGCCGGCAATGGAGGATATCCGGGTTACTCTCCCTCATACTCTTGATGACATCCAAGCTCAATCTATGATCCGGGATGTGACTAATATTGAGATCAAGAACGCTATGTTCTCTCTTGCGAAAGGTAAGACCCCGGGCCCTGATGGCTACAACGTTGATTTCTTTATTACTACCTGGGACATTGTAGGCCCCTCGGTGACTCAGGCTATCCGGGATTTCTTCAACATTGGCTTTTTGCTCAAGGAAACCAACACGACTATCCTCACCCTGGTTCCAAAGGTACCTAATGCCTCATCTATGTCTGATTTTCGGCCTATTGCTTGCTGTAATACGATTTATAAGTGCATTACGAAGATCCTGGCCAACAGGATTGCCAGTGTTCTTCCCTCTATTATTAGCGTCCCCCAAAATGCTTTTGTCAAGGGACGGAGAATCTCTGACAATATACTTATTGCTCAAGAATTATTTGCGGGGTTTCATCATGTGCCGTACTCACCCAAGTGTGCCATTAAGGTAGACTTCCAAAAGGCGTATGATACCATTGACTGGGGCTTGTTGGAAGTCGTTCTTCTAGCCTTCGGCTTCCCTGGTAAATTTGTCTCACTTATTATGGAGTGTGTGTCATCTCCTAAATTCTCGGTAGCCATCAATAGGGACATTCACGGTTTCTTTGCTAGTGGCCGAGGCATCCGTCAAGGTGACCCTATGTCTCCCTACTTATTCACCCTCGCAATGGAAGTGTTTATTGGTATTCTCAATGGTCAATCTCTACAGCCGGGCTTCAAATTCTATTGGAGGTGCAAACCGACCCGATTGACGCATTTATTCTTTGCTGATGATGTGCTTCTTTTTGCTGAGGCAGATATGATCTCGACCACTCTCCTCAAGAATGGCTTGGACCTATTTTCAGACTGGTCTGGCATGAAGCCTAATGCTCATAAAAGCGAGATCTTCTTGTCTGGAGGATCCGGCCACTCTCGGCAAGCTATTCGAGATCTCTTTGGATTCCAAGAAGGTACACTCCCTTTTCGGTACCTCAGAGTCCCTGTTACTGCTACTAGGTTGAGCAAATCTGATTGTATGTTGTTGATCAATACCATCACGGCTAGAGCTCGCTCGTGGTCCCAACGATTTTTGTCTTTTGCGGGCCGTCTTCAACTTATTAAATCGGTCCTCTATGCTATTCAAGTCTATTGGGCTAGTGTCTTCATTCTTCCTATGGCCGTCTTACTGGAAATTGAGAAGATCCTTAGACAATTTCTATGGAAGGGTCCGGAAATGGGTATTGGTGGAGCCAAAGTCTCTTGGCAAGATGTGTGCCGTCCCAAGGAGGAAGGTGGCCTTGGCATTCGCCGTCTTTATGACTTCAATCGGGCATCGATGCTCAAACACATATGGGTGCTCTTCACGGACAAGGAGTCCCTCTGGTGCAGATGGATCCACTCCAACTTCTTGAAGAGAAGAAGCTTTTGGGTCTCCTCAAAACCTAAGTTCTGCTCGTGGGCTTGGAAGAAAATTCTTGACCTTCGCCAGGATTTTCGGTTGCTTTTCAAGATGAGAATTGGTGACGGTGCAACATCCTCTTTTTGGTTTGTTTTCTGGCACCACTAGGGCCCCCTGCACCTTCTATTCTCTAACCGTGATATCTATATTTCTGGCATTCCAAGAGAAGCCTCTGTTCGGGATTTTTTTTCTGGTTCTTGGCTCCCCTCGGCTGCCCTTGTTGAGCTGAATTCTTGGTTGGTTGACTTTCCTCCGTTGGCTGAAGGAAGGAGGGACGTCCTGGTCTGGCAACACAACAACACGGGTACGTTCTCCATAGCTTCTGCTTGGGACTACATCCGTAAGAAGGGGCCAAAGGTCCCCTGGAGCTCTTTTGTCTGGAATAATAGTCTTGCTCCAAGACATGCCTTTTTTTGTGGCTGATCTCCCTCAATAGGCTGCCCACCCAAGTTTACTTGCTCACTTACCGTCGTATTACCGAAGGGAATTGTGCCTTTGCCATCGTAGACCCGACTCCATTAACCATCTATTTTTCGGTTGCCCCTTCACAAGCTCTCTGGCACGATATTGGGCCTCCAAATGCAGCCTAAGCTGGCGGAATAGCTCTTGGCGAGATACTCTTCTTTGGATTGGCCGGTCCTTCAAACGGTCTTCTTTTGTGATCGCATTGCTCGTTTCTCCTTTGCCGCTCTTTGCTACATTATTTGGATTGAAAGGAACAATGCCCTTTTTCGTGATCGCCCTTGCTTCATTCCGTCAATGCGCGCCCACCTTTGCAAGCTAGTGAAGGATAGAGGGTTGTCCCTCAAACCGGTGGATGCCTCCCCGCGCAACAAGAGGATGCAAACTAATTGGGACATCTCTCCTGCTATCTTTACTTAGCTTTTGTGCGGTTGTTCTGCCGCTTTTGTCTAGCTAGTGCATGGCTAGTGTCGTGTATGCGCTCCGGTGCTTCTTTTCTGCTGGGACACCTTTGCACCTTTTGTGACATCCTCAATTGTCATTCTTGGTGCGAGGTTTTTGTGTCTTAGCTTTCCTTGTAATCGCGCATTTTTGAAAAGCTAATACATTACTTACCTTACCAAAAAAAAACAAACAGCATACCCTGGTAGCGGCATTAAGAGAAAAGAACAAATGATAAATTGAATTCGGGAATCAAACGCAACAACGAAAAGTACACCATCAGGCCATTGAAAACTTTGGACTATTAGAGGAAAATGTCACGACTCCAAAAATGTAAAAATAAAAAATTACGGAGCTAAAATAAATTTTCTACAATTTTTTCAATTAACCTGAAAATGGGATTAACAAAGTAATTCCCGATTCCATATTAATTTTTGTAGATTTTCTTCGGCCAAAATGAAGAGAAAATTTAAAAAAAATATATTGACTATTTTTTTTTATTTTTTATGGCCTCAAATGCAATAGTTTCTGAATTTGAAATATTTTGTATTTTTTTTGAACTATATTAAAAAGTACGAAAAATATGAAAAATTATTTTTTGTTCAAAAATGGTTGCCTAGGCTTGGCTAAGGCTTCAAAAATTGATTTTGCAATTTTCTCATTTTTTCTTGATTTTCTATGAAATTTTGAATATAAAATGCAAGAAAATACTGAAAATATGAAAATTTATTTTTTGGTCAAAATTGGTTCCCTAGGCTTGGCCAAGGTCTCCATAGTTGATTTTTTAATTTTATAAATTTGTATGGATTTTCTATTAATTTTAAAAGAGAAAAGGTAATTAAAAATCAAGTGTCAACATCGAGCAGATAAAGCAGTCATGCAGTCTATGCAATCTTTTCAATATATAAATATATCCATGCTCAGCATCAAGAGTCTTGGCATAACAAAATATCTAAGCCTATTATTTCGTTGGTCATGCACAACTTTGCCCATGCTAGCCAGATCCCCAATTCGAACTCTCAACATGCTCATTCGGTCCTCACTTCGTGAACTTCAATCTAGGATCCACATGGATAACAATTAAATAATTAGTCTCACCTATAAATAGTACCGAGGATCGTAATTAGTATCATAGATTAAAACTTAGGCCAGCTTTCGCTCTAATCACCCCAAATCGCATTTTAACTCAATTCAAACTCAACATACATCACTCAAACCTGTCAAACTCAACCTCGCATCCATGGACAGCCCCTAGATAACTTATTTGACACGTGAACAGCAACTAGGGCTCGTAAATAGTACATCAATTTCAACCTAGGTTTGGTCTCGTTCAAAACACCTCAATTTGAGTCCTAGTCATGTTTGTTAAATCCTCAAGCCCTGAAATTTCATCAATGACACACATGAATAGTTAAAGAACACTTAGACCCGCCCCAATTAGTACCTAGGGCTGTGGATAGTACCACCAATCACAACTTAGATCCGTTTTAGATCTAAACACCTCAAATCACTTTCTAAACCATCCTGGCTTTAACAATCCAAACTTGAGCTCAACAAAGCACCACATCGCAGCCCTAAACCATGCGTTTCTTAACGTGGACAGCCCACTCAAATCTCAAATCAGCCAAAACTACACACTTAGCCAGAATTTTCGCGCAATCCTTAACCCAATTTTCCATCATACCGCTTCTTAAAGTTCAAGCATCCCTCGAGCCTTTCAAGACATCATTTCATAGCCATGCATAGTCCTAATTCACACATGAACATCACAAAGACACCTCAAAACAGCTCGGCAAATCACCTAACCTCAAGCCTCACGCAAGCCCTAAATCGATTTCCACAAAAAAAAAAAACACATACTAGAGCTCAACCAGGATAATCCAACGCTCTAATCAAGAGTTAGAGGTCCGTTTACCTCAATAGTGATGAAAAATCGAGGGTGAGGTGGCAGAGAAAGGGCGGCGGCGGCGGCAGTGTACGGTGGACAGGGGTGGTGAGGTGGATCGAGGGAGAGTGAGCTGAGAGAGAGTGAGGCTAAGATAGTGACCGGTATGAGGGCGATCGAGGCAAGCTCCGGAGGGTGGCAGTGGTCCAAGGTGGTGGCGGTGGCGGTAGGCGACCAAGCAAGATCGAGCGGGTGAGAGAGTGAGAGAGAAACCACGAGTGAGAGAGGCATGAGAAATGAGAGAGAATGAGGAAAAGAGAGAGAGTCTTCATCCAACAATCCACACTATTCAAGTACTATTTAATGAACGACATGAATAGTGGGATAAGTAGAGTGGTTGGTGGAGAAATTTAAATTAAATTTGATGGGGTATCATGGATATGATGGCTTAATGGAGTGATTTGAGGGATTTTCATGATGAGGGAGATTTTGTAGATTTGATAACGACTACCTCGATTGACAATCGACGGGAAATGGTCCCGGAATTCATACAAAATGCATTGATTGGGCTCGGGTATGATGAACTCAAACACTAAACCACTCTAAACTGACATGCTCACCAAACCAAAAATACTAATACTGACTATAGAGGTAGTCTAACGCAAGCCAGGAGCGGAACGGTCAATGCTAACTCATTGCCTTACTTCTCGGCACTCCAAAATGAAACAGTCAGCTGCTGAACTAACTGTGGCGACATCCAAACTATAACTGCCATATTAATGAAGATTGGATTGTCCAAGTTCGGAATTCATTTCATGGCCATTTCATTAAACAAGGACTTTAGTAAATGTTCAGGCAACGGCGGCTGTTAGGAGTCTAAGTCCCAGGTAACCTTTCCCCTTTAATTAGCCATTTCTGAGTGGCCAGCTCCAAGTGAGATTTGACTAGAGTGCATCAACAAAACACTTCTATTCTGTTTATAATTCTGAACATGGGTTGAAAATTCAGAATGTCACAGAATCTCTAGGCGCAATGTTGTCTCAAGAAAA